>OMKK01032772.1:5766-29661 GCA_900302305.1 Polymixia japonica | reverse complement strand
ATTGTCATGTCAGTCTCTCCTAAGTTGCTCCTTCTCTCAGACACCTGACAAGCACCAGGGCTGACCTGAGGCGGGGGTTGTGGGCCAGACTCTGAACCCGGGCCCAGGAGAAGTTACTGCGAGGCTGGAGCTCCACTGCCACCCTCAGGGGGAGACGGACCGGCTTCTGGTCCTCCTCATCGCTCATTCCTGCAGGCAAACAAAGACCAGAGCAAGACTGACTGAGTCTGACTGACTCTCTGGAGAAAGGCTCCTGTTAGGATGCAACCCTCAGCTAGCGTCAGCAGTCGTTATGGACAGACGACAGGCCACCTGTCAGTGTTTTGTTACAGTGAACAGTCAGAAGATACAAGAAGGCAGCAGAGAGATATGCCACGACAAACCACTTCACAATACTCGTTTATTCTGATTTCAGTTTCCATGATTTTGGAACTTTTTTTAATTTGAAAACAGGAAACATGAAATAATATGAAATACATCTTGTACTCCAGTCATCATTTAGAATGACCAATGTACTCTCAAATCACAGACTGCCGTTAACATCAACAGCTGCTATTCATAATGAGCACTGCCACTACTCAGTCATCAAGTACGCAGTATTATTCTCCATTTACATCTCACATTCCCCATGACGCCAGCACATTCTGCTGACAGGAGAAACAAGTTGGTTAGCAGTTGAACCTTAATGAGTGACTAGCCAAACTCTATGATCAGCTGGCACTTCATCATTCAGACCGTCAGGGTAAACCCTCTGGTGCCAGACAGACAAATCCTTCCTCAAACATAAAATCACGAGCATAAAATCGTTTCAAACATGGATCGTCATTTGGAAATATTTAGGTTGCAAACCAGACGATGTCAAACAAGCACAGATACTGAACAAACTTTGCCGTGGAACAGTTGTGCTGAACCTATAAGTAATACCACAAATCTATTCACGCATGTTACGAATCATCACAAAACGCAGTACAACCAGTCCATGGGGTTCAGGTTTGCTTCAGCACCCAGCATCCTATTTAACCACAATCCAGCTAAAACATTTCTGAAATTTGTTTTTGCGTAGCAAATATAAAGACTGACTACATGGGAGAGAAGCAGCGTGACCTGGCTTTCCCGCTCCACATTAAACCCAATATTTCTCTTAACTTAGTGGAGTGCACGTTATTAAACAGAGGGAAGGATGACAGCCGGTCAGAGCAGTCGTCTCCTCCTCCTCCTCCGCATCACTCTGTTCCCACAGAGTTACCATGGAAACACAGCCCCTCCAGCCCACATGCTGCCATTGTTATAACCAAAACCCCGCCCCCATATACCCTGCTCCTAACCCCCTTGATGGCAAGCATGTTTAACACTCTCATGTTTATTTTGTGTGTGTGTGTGTGTGTGTGTGTGTGTACGTGCATGCTCACCATCTGGGTCACAGAGTTTCTTCAGTGCACGGCACATGGGTGCTTTGATTCGCAGGTTCCTGCCTTTGGAACGCACAGTGGTGGCCCTGGTCACATACATAGGAAATACACCAGAGAGAGTTTACAGGACTCCTCGGGACCTTGGTACAGCTTCAAGTGGAGTCCAGCCTCCTTGTCATTGAGCACGTTTACATGCAGAATATCACTATTCATATCCCAACTATGGCCTTAAGAATAAGCTCTATATGTGCGTCTGTGTATACCGATCTCAATATATGTGTATACACGAATTAACAGAATACTCAGAATATCATCTTGAAACAGGACTTACAGACTGCAGAAACCAACAGTACACTGGGTGAAGTTTATAAATGCCTCAACAAGTGCATCAGTGTTATTTCAAATCCAAAGTAGTAAGATTATGTACAAAATAGTCAAATGGTGCGTGGGTGCCCAAATCGCAGCAGAGCTTAATGTATACGTCTCTGCGATCGTATGGTTTTTGGATCTTACTTACCCCTGCTGGATGAGTTCATTGAGCTTCGCCACGTTCTTGTCATCCATTACTGTCAGGAGAGAGAAAAGAAGGCAGAGGGCCGTTTAGAGCACCGTGTGCACCAGGGGCAACGGTCCCCCGTGACTGGGAGCACAGCGCGCAACCCCTAATCACTTCCCCCGTGTCCCCGACTAACAGCGTCAAAACATCAACACGTGCAACTCGAAAGGGCTGCATTCAAAACACATGTACAGCTTTACTTACATCCTCCAACTTTCTTGCGGAGCTCGGCGTAGCAGATAAGCCCGTACAGCTCTTGGGAGGATTTCTTCAGCACCCGGGAGTACACTGAGCAGGAGAGGATGACGAAGGTACATTAGTGTCCACGCTAACAACGCAGGAAGCTTGTGTATGCAATGTGGAGATAACCAGGGCTACCAACTTGTAGGGCCATCAGAGGGGAACAGGGCTGGTGCTTATCTAGTGAGATTCTTTAACAGATGTTTGGGAACAGACCAATTTCAGTAGAAACATCAAAGCAAGAGGGGGTTTAAATTTTACTCACGGGGACTTCATTTTTTAATATAGCTTAATCACTTCTCCACTACGAGTGTAACCGGTTGGGTGGGGTCAAGAAGCACCTGCCTAGATTACTATGAGCTTAATCATTCAAACTAGGTCTTTTAGTTTGGAATTGACCTCAGAAGTTGTGGTTTACTGTTATTCTCAGTACTTCATAAAATCGGGGTGGCTTCAAAAAAATAAGTGCGTTGTGAAATGCCCTCTTGCCATGTTTGTAACTAACTTTATAAGGTTCAACTAGATTCAGACAGCTTGTTAGGGTGACGAGGAGAGAGGAAGGCTCACCGTTGGCAAAGTCGATGTGTTTGGAGATCTTGTGCCAGGTGCGGTAGTAGAAATGGCGAACTTGCTCCTTGTTCTTCACCATGTTGGCTGGCTTGCCTCTCTTCTTGTACTTTATAGCAATGTTGTTCTGGATAGCCTCAAAATCCTTCCCATGCTGGGGACAGGAGAGGTAGAGGCAAGGTACTTCACATACATTTGTCTTGTGATTAACATAAATGCCACAATATCAAACTAGGCTTTGCGTATTAGCTCGTGCTCACATGCTGCACATCATAAGGTGTAGTGCTAGCAACCTCAACCCACTGGATTCCATCCTTTACCTCATAGAGCCCCTCGAAGAAGCTGTTTTTGTCCTCAGCACTCCAAGACTCCCACTGGCGACGCGCCCTCTTCTGGTTACCCGCTTGCTCCTCCTTGTCGGCGGGCCCTTGGCCTCTGGACGCCTTGGACACTCCCCCGGCAGAGCCAGTCACAGAGCCCGACTGACCTGCGGCACCCTGGGAGGAAGAGCCATTCTCTGCCCCTGTGGAACACACGCACAAAAACACCCGCAAATCTATCAGCCATGAGAGACACTCACTAACAGGAAAAACACAACTAAAATATCACTGTGAAAATGGAGGCAACTGTTTTGCATGACAAGGAGTATTAAGTTAAATAAAATCAAACTATAGCTCTGCAGTACCATTGTTGGTTGACGTTAAAATAAAGTCACTCGCTACCATAACAGTACACAACCTGCAGAGTGGTTCAGCTCTAGCGAGGAGGAAGGAAAGGAAATCAGTGCTTATGGCCAGGTCTACAGCATACTGGTCCAAAAACAACTCCAGAGGTGGGCCTGAATTATCAAGTTTACCCCAACACAGAGCACAAGGCCAGGAGGCATTAACACAAACAGTAAGACAGACACTGTGGCACGACTGGCCAGCATTAATTCAACTGTAACTTATCAGCCAAAATTGGTCTTCATTTACAAATGCAAACCTGCAGAATGGATATATGGCTCACAGGAACTGGCCTAGATATGTTTGCTTCAAAATAGATGTGCACCAATATCAAAAGAAGTAGGTCTGAACTCCACTGGTCAAGGCTTGGCTGACCTAAATATCTTTGGTGAAGTAATCACCGTTTCACTCTATTCCACCTGTCTCACCTGATAGAGCAGACCGATTCATCAACACTGTTTCTGTTGGTATCAAAGTGCTCTACAAAGCAGCAAAGGACATGAATACATCCAAGAACAAACAAAACAAATCTTAAAGGTGCCATCAGTAAGATCGTCGGTGAGGTAAACTATAATAACAAACCAAAACAAGAAGCACAATGTTTCCGGCTTGTGCAGGCCGAGGGGAGGATCTGTTTGACCATCAAAGCAAAACAAAGAGCAGAAAGTAGAGGAAAACAGCACGACTGAGACATAATCAAAATAGAGAGAGAGGGGAAGCTATCAGCAAATCACCAGTACACTACATCTTCTTATTTGATTTTAACATATTTCTGATAGCACCATTAAGGTGAGGCCAATGCCAACGTGTATGCGAGTGTCTATGTGTGCGTGTGGGATTTGAATAAAACACAGTGTCCGATTCTTGACATGCACAGGAAGCATGATCCAAAGGTAGAGCTCCCTGTAGCAGATGGATCTGTCCTCTGCCGTTTCCTTTGGAATATGGGAAATGACAAGGTGTCCTGTGACCAATGAGTTTGAATGAGTTTCAAGTTCATGAAGGAAGCTTTTGCCAAAACATGCCAGGTAGCCATAGCAATAAAGTTTTT
Organism: Polymixia japonica; assembly: GCA_900302305.1. NCBI lineage: Eukaryota > Metazoa > Chordata > Actinopteri > Polymixiiformes > Polymixiidae > Polymixia > Polymixia japonica. The sequence goes on along the minus strand of OMKK01032772.1, from coordinate 25,113 downwards.
TGAACTTATACACATGAAAGAGTGTTTCGGCTTTCTTTTCCTTAAAACAGTGCCAAAGTTAAAGCGGCTACAGAAAGATTGTGAGATTTTGATTTTGGCGACCCCATGAGTTCCCCAGTGGTAGTATTGTATGTCGTTGTCACAAAGATGCCAAAAGATTTACAATTAAGTAGTAGCTTACACATAACACCACAAATTGTAGGCCATTGTGGGACAAGATTTGGCTAGCTACCAGGAAAATCAAAAGCGCGATCCTCTTCCCGTTTTGGTTGACACACTTCCTGTGTACCGTAATTTAAGCCTTCCATTATTGCGGGTGATCATACCCAGTGGCACACAAAACTGCACAGTGAAAGCCAGATTTCTAGGGAACCAGCAATGATGCCATTTTGATAAAGCATATTATTTCAAATTAAATTATTTCAACTTAAAGCAAAAAATCCTGTAATTTTCAGAGCAGAAATCATAGCACGTCACATTGAGATGAAAGTGTGACAAGTGACAAAAGGCCAGGTAGAGCTTGGTATTTGGTCTAGAAACACATTGGGGTACAGAAACACAGAATGAGATGCTTCTTTAAAAGGCGATGCATTGGCTAGGTTTAAATCGGGTTTCAGTTAATGCTAGGGAATTTATGATCAGCAGATGATTTATTAAGGAGATATGCCATGTGTTTAAAAGACCAACTTGCAAATAAGATCTTCTCACAGTACGTAGGAGCCAAGTAATCTTGTCAACCCGAAGATCAAAAGCTGATAGGATTACTAAATGAGGCACTCATCATCTTCTCCCTTTGACCTGAAAGTCAGTGGGAGCTGTAGGTTATCATTAGCTACTGAACATGACTATATCACATCACCCATGATAGCCTCGCAAGCCTGAAGCCATTTGTTCACATCGCGAGCCACTACAGGCTTGTGATGGAGGTGATAAATTGTTTTTATATCTGGTGTACTTAGCTATGATGTGGTAAAATGTAGAAAATTATCAATATGGATTCTAACTTTACTTTGATTTGCCAGCAGAGGGTAAACTGATTTGTATTCCGTTAACTCAGTTTGTTACATTCACACATAATTTATTTGGCAACAGAATCAGGGGACATGCCAAAAGTTTTCATTTTTTCTCCATAATTCTGTGACAATTCAGTGAATCTCTGAACATCAACGTCAAAATATGAAGTGCTAAATTTGTGCAAAATGTACAAATTTACCTGCCATAAATGTGTAAAATGCACCTCTGCAGTAGCTTCTCACTTAGTCAGACATGTTGCATAGTGAGCAAGACACAAATATTATAATTGTTGTGACATATTTGGATGAATTGTTTGTTTATAAAATTTCAGTTTATTCATTATTTCATAAATGGAAAAAAATATATACAGTTTAAAACACTAATATGCCAATTAGCTGGACCTGTTGGATAGGTAAATGTTTTGCATTTTGCAATGTTCTGACCAAAAATTTCAGTGGTCTACCATTTGGACCAGTCTAACCAATCAAACTATGTAAACAACAATTAGAAACGTAAGCACGTCTCTAGAATACTGTTGTTTGCAATCCCGCACTCATAAATCACGATCAAAAAAATGTTTGAAGCTGGTGCCAATGTTTAGTTGTCCATCCCCTCCTGTCACGCAGTTAAAGACTGTCACAACAGTTAATATTTTTTATGTCATGGTGGCATGTTTCCAAGAAATTATAATTTAAAGTAGCCAGCTGACATCCTTATAGAAATTTTGAGTCCTGGCCTATGACTCTCCTCCCTTTCGGAAAACTATTAGGATTGTCTTGCAACTTGAATTCACACAGCCACGGATCTAGTCAGAATGCAACCCACAGAAAAAGAGTTCCCAGAAACAGCCAGTGGCCAAGAAATAAAATATCCTACACGACACTGCAAAACAACGCTGCTCAGCCGAGAAGCAATTCATCGTAACTGCTATACAAACTTAAAAAACATAGTAAGACTGGGACACACGTTAATTTCAGAGCAGATCCATATACTTGTGAGAGCTGGTTACCTTTCGATTTTGCCCCGCCATGTCCATTGATGGTTGAGCCGATGGAATCCTTCCGGATCCGTTTACTCGGAGGTCGAACGCTCGATCGAAGAAAATGATGCTGGTCGTGACTCGGGGGAGCGGGTTCTGCAGAGACCTGGGGTTGTTGGGTCGAACCGGGTCCGGTCTGGTTCGGTATCGAGGTGGGAAGGACCGGTGCTGAACCGGGGCTGCCCGTAGTTGATGGATTAAGAATTTCCACTCCGTCTCCCTTTGTATTCCCCTGATCTCCGCTCTCCTCCTCGTCACAACCTTCAGGCTTTCGGGACGAATTCTTCCTTCCATCGACACCGATTCCTTCCCTGGAGCCCAGTGTCATTCTGATAAGACACGTTCAGAGAAGATATGTCACATAAAAAGGAGAGTAGTCTGCAAAATTAACTTCTAAAGACGACGTTCTCTTTCTCTCAACATGGCCGCCGCTGTTTGTTTCAAATCCCCTCTCCGTCCCAACAAAACAACACCAAATATATTTGTCATTTTTATATTTATATTAAGTGATAAGAATAGTTTAGCAGCTGGCCGCTGTGCTGAACTAGTTGTCTTTCAGTTCGATCTGAGGATATTTTAGTTGAAATTTCAACTAAATTCAAACGCTGAGCGCCTTTCAGTTTAGCGCCCTGCAGAAACGACAAGGAAAACCTTCACTGCATTCGACCTCTAAATAAAGTGGTTCTTTTAGAGACAATTTTACCCATTCTCATGCTCTTCGGTAGCAGGTGATGTCTTCTTTCTCTTCACCATGGGTCCGACGGGTTTGATTGGCAATAATTGATCAAATTGAGCATAATAAAACCACAAACGATCTGTCCGCTTCTGCCCTCTCCTCGCTGCTGCCTCGACTGAAGCTTAACTCTGCGCAGTTCAACTGTTCTCTATCAGCAACATCTCAATGAATTCAATGCTTCTTTGTAACAAGACCTTATAAAATAATTACGATAATTATTTCATCTAGTACTAAAGAATATACAGAACATTACAGATTAACTCGTTTTAATTAAAAACGGAACACATCTTAAATACATCGATAAACATGTGTGCAAGTGGACTTTGCTTGTCACTACGTCACCGTCGCCTGTAGAAATAATTGTTTTCATAAGTTATTTGATATAAAACATGCAGGTTGCAAGGCTGCGTAACAACAACCTTATTACTAAAATTAACATCAGCCCATATATCCTCACTGAAAAAAAATAGTCATACGCCAAGAACAGTGGAAGAATGTGACTTTAGATCCTTGTTCTCGCCATGCATCGACATAAATAAATGATACATTGCATTTGTAAAGCAGATATATCATACGCATTTATGATACATGGTTTGCTTGATTCACGTCATTCTCCACTGATTAATTGATTAATTGCTGAAATCTAGAGAAAGAGAGCAGGGAAGAGATAGAAGAGAGAAATAAAGAAAGATCAATGAAGAGACTATTTTTCCATTAATACCTTCGACCTGAAATAGGCGACAAATATCATCATCCTTCCATATTCTGACAAAGTCTGTTTTGTACTAAGAAATTAAAGTTGTGAATCTCAGATAAATGCCAGCAAACATAAATAAATATACTCTGACATTACAAGATCCTGAAACAAATATTGTTTAGCTGCGTTCCCTGAAGTCTTACAACTAAAAGAAAAGCAGTGTCAACAGGAATACTTGACTATATCTTGATTTACATTTAAAGTGTAACTTCTGGTTAATCAAAATAACAGTAATCCGTATTGCCCTTATAACACACTTACAACACATTTCATACTTAAAAAAGAATGTTCCGAGAAGTGATTCCACTAGTCTAGTCTGTAGTCTGGAATATATATTTATAACAATAACCTAAACAACAACCGTTACATTACGAGTAAAATCCATCTCCATACATTTCAAAGTGTCCACTGCTCTTATTAGCTGCCGTTAGCTAGCTATCACAATCAAACAAGCAATCAATCATAGGCACTCCTCATGAGATACTGCTTTTTTAAGAAGAGCTTCCGTCATTTGTGATCTTAAGAACTGTTAAAAGTCAACACATTACCTGTAGTGTAAGATGGTTTGTAGTATTCCCCGTCTTTCGAAACATAAGTTAACGCTGAACTGACAGCGGTTCCCTAGCTTGCTAGCCTGTTAGCTTGTTAGCCTGTTAGCTTGCTGGGTTACAGTGACAGTTCCTGCGAAGCGGTTCTCCACGCGCCTAAGCACGCCCCCTACGAGTCAAAAACAAACCTCGTGATTGGCCAGAAATACACGCGGACGACAATTAAATAAGATTGACAGGAATCTCGTCCAGTAGTTGGCGAGAGAGGGAACTGCAAACGACCAATTGTTTTTTCTTCTTCTTATACATTGTAAATTAGTATTAAACGTAACGATTTTCGATGCTCAAAACAATTTAGCAGTTTTAGAATTTTTTAAGAACATTAACTGTAGTGTAACTTTATTTCAACAAATTATACGTCGCTATTGACTACAAATAAATGCCCAGACATCAGTGGCGCTCGAGACCAAGGAGTTCCGCCTTTAGTTCCGCCTTATAAAGTGATTGACATTTAAAGAGGCAAATCACATCCGTGTGAGCATTACTCAAACAGCCATGAGCCAGTAACATGAGCGTATCGTTGGACCGATTGGCTTTGGACCAGTTACATTTCTCTGCGTCAGAATAAGGGCGGGCTTAAATGGAGCTCTGCTGGGAACGGGAACACGCAAGCAAGAAGTAATTGCTGGTCGTCCAGCTGGCTAACGGAAGGAGTTGTTTGTCCTCGGAGTTTTGAAGGCGTTAAATAAAACAACAATGACTTCGACAAACATGTTTCAAGGGCTGGACAGTGGTGCGAAACCAAGTTCAAGGTAAATACTATTCAGTCGAACAACTCTCCCAGCCTAAGAAGATAGCCACATATAACTTATCTCGAGTTTATGCAGCCGCCCGGGCAGCTAATCTTGTTTTAGCTAACCTGGCTATCTAACGTTAGCTGTACTTCACCCTGTTTATTTTCCTTCTTGAGATTCAACACACTGCTTTTTGTAACTTTTCTTAAATCACCAACACCACCTTTCAACCGAGACGCTTCAACTAGCCTGTAAAGTCTGGGATGCCTGTGTATAGTTGTTCAACTTGAACCTCCCTCTTATTTCAGGTAGCTACCGAACTTAGTGCAGCGTTAGCTTGCAAGCTAACTGACCAGGCGTTGTCTGCTGCGGAAGTATGAAGCCCCTTCACAACCCTGCATGTCTGCACGGCGCTGAGCACACTTTACCGTTTTACTTAGTCAGTTTGACTGTCCAGATCAAACAATATTATTGTCTTATAAAAATGTATATATAACCCAAGTATATACATCTCAACAAATACATTTGTCTTCAGATAGACTGACGCCCTTTTCAGTCTATAATCACACATAATTCGGTCATAGTCTTGGCTTTAACTACTTAGCCCCGTTACGTGTTTAATCTTTGTATTTTTGGAGAGAATTACATGGTAAAGGTAGTTTGGTAGATTAATGTTGCTTCGGAGTCGGCGCCAAGGGAACATTGGGGGGTATTTCCTTCACCCAATAGACTGTTTGCACCTCTCCCACGTTTTTATTCACCCTTTGTTTGAATTACAATGTTTATTCATCGGTGTGATTGTTGTAGACATTTACCAAGTAACAACGATAACTGTTGTTCCTCTGGTTCCGGAAAGTTTAATCTTCCTACAAGACTTCTGCCACCAAGCACACTGTGGACTTTGTGTGGCACGTAGTTGAAGCAGAGCCGCACAGACGCTTCTCTCCGGGCACGAATGGATGGAAAGGCCGTGGCGCACTATAAAATCTGTGTTTTTATATTCAGAACTTGTGCACCTCTTTTTATGTTTCAGTCACTTTGCTGATTCACATATGTTTTTATGAATTCATAAATCTGGGTTCTGATGAAATCTTGTTTGAACTTAACCTAGGCGTGACAAATCACTGTTAACTTCAATTTCTCTTTAAAACGTACAAAAATAAACTGGTTTTTGAATTTTAGCTATTTAGCCTGAACCTACTAGTTTGGGGAAATAGTTTTATAAACCAAGCCTGGTTTATAGTTAGAAAATAAACTGAACCAAAATCAATTATGACTGTACACATGTGTCCAATGCCAGTCACCTAGATATGTTCTGTTGCCAACACTTCCTTGCTTATTTGTCAAACATGCATACATTGTAGACTTTAAATTATTAGGGTCTACTCTGCAGTCGGTCTTAAGTTAGATCTGATCCACAACGCGACACTAGTTTGAACAAAATGTCAACCTTAAAAATTGATGCATGCTGCTCGCTGTTGTCTGCCATTGTGTATTTTGGTGTAAGAAGCTAAAGTAACAAGCAAGGCTATTTATAAAAATTAAAAAAAACATTTAAAATTTGAATTTTGACTGATGTTAAATGTTGGACTGTGACACTGTTCTGTCTGTCTTACTTTAACTAAATGCACTCCTGATTTTTGTGCCAGGTCACCCTTGTATCATCAGTGTTATTGAGACCAACGCAGGTGAATAAAACCTTAATATGTTGCCTAAGAAATAAGTTGTATAATTTTCTTTTGTCTTCTCCAGAGTGCTGCGACCTCCTGGAGGTGGTTCCAGCAACCTGTTTGGTGGCTATGAGGAAGATGCCACAGCATCAAGAAGACCCAATAAGATGGCCTCCACAATTTTTGCACCAGCAGAAGAGCCCCAGGGAGGCCCCAAACGTTCCAATCCCCCAGGTTAGACCAGCCTGTCTGGGCAAATAGATGGGCAGAGGCAGGCTAGTCAAACACTCCCTCAATGACCAGGTTGTGAAAACTGTCACTATAATGTGACTGTTTCAGTGTAGAGGAAGTGTTTAATTCAATACCATTATTCTCTGCATCTCCACTTTTAAAGTGTTATGAAACACATGCTGTATTTAATAACTTGTTCTCTGTTACTGCATTCAAAATAACTATGGCCATAACTGCCCATCATTTGTTCAACATTTATGTGTTTAAATCTAAACAGGCTAGATTTTGGGGGGGATTTGTTTATTACTGTTTAATTTAGTGAGCTCAGTAATGCCCCTTTCACACTGCAGCATCGACTCGGCTAAAACCCATGTCTGCTGTTGGTGTGACTGGGTCGACACGGGTTTTTTGACCCAGGTCCGTAACCCTGGTCACTGGGGTTATTCGACCCAGGTCCGTAACCCTGGTCACTGGGTTTTACATGATTCGGGCTCGGCTTCAGTATGAAATCAGCAACAGGTTACTCAACGCGGGTTTCAATCAGTGGACCTCATTGGTTATAATCGGAGGCGCACTAATACAAAGCCGAGCTAATGCTACCTGGTAAACAAACCTCCATTCTTTCAAGATTCTGAAGTGGAAGAAGAAGAGATAATACTAATTACAGGCACAGTAAAAGACTGTTATATGTTGAATCTCCAGTGTAAACAAACTTTGAAACGTCTGCTTTTAATGGCATTGAAACGTGTCGACCCTGTTCAGCGGTGACCAGGGTTGGGAAGGTTACTTTTAAAATGTATTTTGTTACAGATTACTGATTAAATTGTCATCAGTAATGTAATCGAATGGCTTACTCGATCCCAGTAACGTAATCTAAAAGTAATTGGATTACTTTCCATTCAAAAACTATATATTGAAAATAAACCATGACATCTCAGATGTCATCTGTCCCCGGCGATACCGTGTCCCCAGAAACATCCCCGGTTGCTTCTTGTTCCTTGCAGTGCAGTAAATTATTTTTAAAAGAACATTTTAAAGTTATGGTAGCCTACTACTGAAATGCAATACAAGAACTACTGAATAATTGATACGCTATTGACACTTATTGGCTAGTTGGCACTTTTAACAATTTAACTGCTGTGACTTGCTTACAAAGCACAATAGCCAAGAGGGGGTTCATGCCTACTGGTGTGGCAGGTTGTCATAGTAACCCCCATTAGAAAGTGAATGTCTGTCTGTATAGCAACTAGGATTGAGTACTACTGAGTGATTTCACGTTAAATCAGTCGGTGCTAAATTCCGATACCTGAGAGCACATCTGGGTGAGAGAGTAGGCTAGACATTGGAGAGAAAGAGAGAGAGCAACACTACGCCACCCCTGTGTTTTTTTAGTTTTTTTAATTATTCGTCTACATAAAAATGTTATCAATAGGACCTTTTTAAAAGTTCGTTTTTCTGCATCAACTTTCCTGATTTTGGAGCAAGCCATGCTGTCATCACTTTTACTTCTCTCTTGCTCTATAGTGAACTGGCCACGCAGGGTAAACAATCAATTTGATTGGCTCAATTGAGTGATGGTATTACCGTATTAACTGCGCCCTCTGTCTATATCCACTGTCTATTATTTATTCTCATTAATTTATTAGAAATTGGTCCAGGTCCACACACACGCAAATGCATGTATAGGTTTACTGTATTACATGCATATTACATTTTTGCTATTGCAGAGAGTAAAGTACCAAAAAATGTACCAGTTCCTGGAAATGTGAACGGTACCCAACCCTAATAGCTACAGCTGAGTGTAAAAAGTAACTCTAAAGTAACTGTATCCTGATTACTGCTTTTTTGTAACTAACGGATTACAGTTAAATTGTTTTATATTTTAAATGCATAACATCGTTACATGTACTCTGTCAACCCTACGTATATGGAAGTAAACATTTGGATGCAGGTCTGGTGTGGGGTTGAACCCGTGTTCAATATCCTGTGTAAAACCCAGTTGGCGTTGCTTGTTGATGAGCCATGAGCTCTGGCATAGGAGCAATGATGTCAGGTCATGGTGTTTTACTGACAGGCTTTCAGTGCTTGACAGCATTAGATAAGTACATTGACCAGAAACGCCAGGATTGAACGCCAGCATATAATGAAAATCATTATATGGGAATTGCTGGTTGTTTATTGCTCCGTCTTGAAGTTGGAGCAGGTCAGACACATTCCTGAGAAGCATAACTCATTCACACTGGCTTCCTTATCTGCCACTTTACTGAATATGTGATGGATAAAGCCTAGCACCAGTCATTTCATTCTCTGTTCACTGTTTGGCACTACAACATCTTCACTTCAAAAACATAACCATGACATCTAAATAATCTCACATTTTTTGAAAAGAAATATCTGGTGAGCTCATGTTAAATGGCATTCCCAGCATACACTGTCTTGGTTCCCAACCTTTCAAACCTTAGCTCAGGGTGTCCACGGGTCTTTAAAGTCTTAAATTCAATTTTACTAATAAAAGGCCTTAAGTATTAAATTGTCTTAAATCTGTTTTGTACGGGCTTAACTATTTTGAGGCAACACACATCTATATTCTCAATCTGATGACATTTGAATTTTGACAAATGATAGAAGCTAAGACTACAAAACAATATTAAGGATGGAATCAACAGAGACTTTGGGGGAAAATGCAAAAGAGAGCGTGTGTAGTGAGGTCGCGTCACTGAGGATTGGTTTGTTTTATTGTTTGCACTTTTATGCTTCTGTGCCCGTGAGGTCGCCAGTGTTTAGCTAGCATGTTCTCTCGCCCACACCATCGTGGGAAAATGTACATTTAATGACAAGTGGAATAAATAAAAACCTGTGACGGGTAACGACTCCAAAGCGTGCAGCGGAAATGTTTAAAAATCAATATGGGAATCCAGCCCAAAGTAGCTGCGATAGGCTCCAGCTAGAGTCCTGCACAGATCCTTAGTCCCTACCACGACCCGCACTGCGTGGAAGTGTTCCGAGACCAATCTGATATTCATTCAATTAAATGTTATTTAATTTAGGCAGTAGGGGACACAAACTTTGCAGATGCCATGTGGGGATCCATGGGTACCCGACCCCATGCAGGACTGTAGCTCCAGTCCCCCTCACGACCCTGAACAGGAATAAGTGGGTTAAGAAAAGAATTGTGAGGATAATTGCGTTACTTTGTTACTGTTAATTTAGATGTGACAATTATTTGAGAAGGATATTGTTATGCATTGTGTATTTTCACTAGAAATTTGGTCTCAAATTTTGTTTAAAGTGGCATTAAAAAGGTCTTAAAAAGCCTTAAATTTAACTTGAGGATGCCTGTAGACTCCCTTTGGCTAGCCATTTTGCTAACATTAGCCAAGATGTTTTCAGTGCATCCCAATAGTCTTTTGCACCCGCATCAGATTCTTGAGCCATTATTTGTGTGTGTGGGGAGGAGTATGTGGTTATGTCACTCTCTGATGCATACTAAACGCTATTAAATGAGGATTAAAAATGCGAGTTGTCAACTTGACAAGAAAGTACAAGCCTTTTGAGACAACTTTGAGAACGGTTCCTTCTCTGGGACATCAGTTTCAGTACAGGTCTTCTTGGACCTGGGGGGGTATTTTACGAAGCGTGACTTGAGTTAGCGTGACATTTTGAACATGGCTTATCCAGTTTTACAAAAGGCAATTGCCGCTCAATCACTGAAGCTAATTCAATCCAGGTTTGAGCAAGTTCCGTGAACACACACAGTTCTAGAGTCAAGCTCAGTGAATTGTTGGGTGAAAATGATGGCAGAGAAGCGAGGGAGAGCGGCGTTCTCTCAGACAGAACAGTAGCAAACTATAGGCTTGTTTTCACTTTACATCAATGAATTTATCGTTGAAAATAAACAAGGAAATTGGCTAATTTGACACAAATGTTGCCCAAAAAATTCCTAGGCCATCCCAATAATCAAGCTTTACAGGACACGTTTGTTTAAAGTTCAGGCTTAAGGCAGAACACCAAAGTTAAAGCTTGTTCAGAAGCAGTTGTTACTATTGCAATTTAACTGCATCATCTCAAGCTTGCTTCGTAAAATGGACTGAAGTGAACCTAAGACAGGCTAACGATATTACAGCTGAATTATCCAAATGGCTTGTTTTGTAAAATACCCCCTTGTTTAACGTGAATCTTCTGTTTTTATGTGTTGGTGTAGGGGGGAAGAGCAGTGGAATATTTGGGGACGCTGTTGCTCCAGCTCAGCAGCAGAAACCCGGACCTCCAGGTGGACCAAGCAACAACATTTTTGGGGGAGCAGAGAGTTCCACTGTCCAAAGCCCAACCCGAAGTCACCCCAACAAGCCAAAGGTAGGCCAAGCTCCTTTTGTAAACACAATATGATGTTGGCATGAGTTAGCCAGTTATCCTGATACTAGCTGGCAGGGTAACATTAGTAGAATTGGGCCTACTAATGTTACCTTTTTTTAATACCTTTTTTAAATTTTCCCAGGGTGTACAGTATTACAGTAAATCACAACCGATTTGCTGCTTCTCTTGTTATTCTGTTGGAACCTGAAACGCTGCTTTATTGTAGCAGTTGTGTCAATCTGAAGAGGTCACCTCACTTACGCTCCTTACGCTCCTTACGCTCCTTACAGTCCTTACACTCCTTACGCTCCTTACGCTCCTTACACTCCTTACACACCTTACGCTCCTTACGCTCCTTACGCTCCTTATGCTCCTTACACACCTTACACTCCTTACACACCTTACACACCTTACACTCCTTACACTCCTTACACACCTTACACTCCTTACACTCCTTACACTCCTTACACTCCTTACACTCTTGGTGTAATTCTTCCCTCGGCCAGAGACAAGGCGCTGTGTGAACGGACAAACGGCTCTTAATTTGGCCGTTATGTTATAGATATGGAGCAGAAATTTTCAAAATACAATTTGGCTATTTTAAGAAAAGGGTAAAAAGGGTCTAGAAATGGCACAATATATAATGCGAACTGTTGGAGTATATTAGCAGTTGGTTTTGCTCAATTTTGAGAATTTATTTAGTAAAACTATTAAAGAATGCTGTGTTAAGTGGCCATTCTTTCAAAGTATGTGTGTCATATCTATATTCTTTTGACAGGACAACTTGAGTGTTGGGAGCGAGCCTGAGCCACCAGGTACGTTTGTCACATAATAATATCTGTTACTGTGGGCTTTTCGCTGTACTTGGCTAATGCTTCCAGCGCATCCTATCTGGTTTGGAGAGCACTATGGTTTCTAGGACCAAGACCAGATAAGCCCCTAAGCACTGATTATTTTGGAGCACCTGTATTTTGGTTTTCCACATAGTCCATTCTCCTGTGCACGTTACCAATGTAGAATTTTTGTGTTGCTTTATTTATTTATTTATTTATTTATACATACATACATATACGTTTACTATTATTAAAATATTTATTCAAAATTTGAATGAAATACTGCCTGTGAGTGCATTTTGTATTTTTTGCAAGGTCATGTTTGGTAGACCGTTCCACTGACCTCTACACTGTTACAATGGAAATATGATTTCCATGACATTTTTGGGACATGATTGGCAAATGATTTGATCTTATTCTGCTGATGCTAATGCTCCCCCTCCCTCTTCAAGTACCCCAGGCCAAGGTGATCCAAGTCGAGGTGAAGGAAGAGACCGTTTCCCCACCTGCCACACCAGCCAAGGAAGAGCCTGCCGCTGTCCCACCCAGTCCGGAGCCAGAACCCCCTTCCCCATCACCTGATCAGTGCTCAGACAAAAACCATGAGCCCCACTTGGGGCCCAAGCCTCGCTCTCACAACAGGGTCCTCAACCCCCCAGGAGGAAAGTCTAGTGTGGTCTTCTACTGAACACGCTCACATACCATCCCTCCTTGTTTTCTGTTGATGCACCCCTCTCTGTCTGCTGCCCTACTTCTCCTCGCTCATTCCAACTTTATCCCCCGTTGACCTCTGAATCTGTACCACTAACCTGAAATCAGGAACTGAGTCTCCTGATACCTTATTCCTGATCACATCTATTGTCCTTAACCTCTTGCACTTTTAGCCCCCTACCTCTCCTCCTCCTCTGTTTGATGCTTTATATTCTGTGAAACCCTCAACAATCATTCAAATTGACAAACAAATCAATCAACAGGCTAGCTTCGATCTAATCACCGGAGCTACGCCTTATTCAGTCACACATCATTGCGGTTAATGTTTCTGTGTTTTAACTTGTTTAATTAGTCTAGGTTTGGTCAAAGGCACAGGTGCTTCTGGGTGAATTTGAAACAGTTTTTGTGGTTCTTAAGAATTGTGTGTTCATCGCAGGAAGAGGGGTTTGGCGATATTTGGTTCTCTTAAGTGGTATGGATTGTGCTAATTTGATCTGACTTGACGTGAAGCTGTCACATTTATTCAAATCTTTGATTTCTGAAGTTACACAGAGTGTGGCTGTTCGTTGTCCACCTTAGGTCATAGGCTTGTAGGCAGGCAGGAGATGAACCGATAGTCATGTAACATAATGGTTTAAAAGGTTCATCAGGGTGTTGAGCCAGTGCCAAGTTTAGAGTGCAGCCAAATCCTCATTTGTTGACTAATTTTGACGGACTTATGCCAAATAAGACGGTTTGACCATGATAAATGACTTTGACATTGATTCATTCTTTCTGACTTCCTATTATGTTGTCTCTATTGTTCTCTCTCAACATGCAGTCTGTCTAAAGTTTGATTGTGCTGAAGGAGCAGAAACTCTGTTCAAGTAGAAATGCCAAAAAATGACACAGATGTGGCCTGCCAAATGCCCAAAGTTTCTTTCCTCAAAATTCCATTTTGATTTTATGTCACAGATGCTAATGCTGAATGTTTTGTGCGGGTATTATTCTGCTCTGTCATCATTGTTTGCTCTATTTGAAAATATGCTCTTCGCTTGGGGTAAGCCTCGGTTTATGTTTTAAATTAAAACAGCTGAACACAAGTGAACTGTGGAAAAGTGCATGGCTGACCTGAGTCACGGTGGGCTGCCGAGCCGACCTCACTGCTCCACACTCATGGTATTCCAGAGCCAGCCGCTCCCCTGAACGCTGATGTGCCTGGCAGACAGTGAGCATAGCAAAAGACAATGACAACCTGTGTATTGCAATAAAAAAAATGTTGTTTTGCAGTTGGAGTTTGACTCATTTACTGTGCAATGAGTCACCTTGTCTGGGCAAATATCTTGGAAATTAAGTAATTATGAGGAATAAAATGGCAAACAAAACTTAATATGGCCTTGACTAATCTCAAAATATGAATACATGATTTTATTTATTTTAATTTTTTTTTTGGGATCAGGGTTGACGCATCTAAAACCTTGGTGTGTTCAGGATTAAATGTACTCTCTTATGTTCCAGACACTGGTACCATTGTCTGGCCGCTGTACGTCCAAGCTGCTTGTTCTTGATCACACATTACCAGGGGGAATTTGAATGACACAGTAGTCTTAAGTTTTAACCCTGCTATGGCTGTTTGTTTCGTTGGCAGGCTTGTAGTTAATAAAACGGGGTAGCAGGGTGCTTATAGAAGTGGTCCGACCAAAAGACTTATGTTCACAACCAATGTCAACAAAGATCTGCCCTGTATAAGTGTCCATGTGCAGCGGTTCTCTCTAGACCACTAAACTCCCCAGCATGGCTCATCTCTGTGTGTATTGTATTGCGCTCAACTTCCGAGTCATTTCATGGTGTGACTTTTACATATTTGCTGTGGTACTCAAGTAGGTCAACAATAATTTCCAGAACTAACAAATCAGGGAAGCGTTGCTGAATTCTGTTTGGTTTTAGGAAAAGATCCAGCAGCTTCTTCACCAGAGAGAGAGAAGAGTTATCTGATGAGCCGCTGAGGGATGACTTGTCATCACAGAAGATGACATCCACAAGTTTGGAGAATTCTTTTGAGTCTCTGCAATGTGGTTGGTTCAGAAAACATCAGCCAGACTTTCAAGTTTACAAAGGCCATTATTACAACGTTTGTAAAGAAACAGTTGTTTCAGTGGCTATCCAGGTCCCACTTTAATCTAGATCAACCCTGATTATTTTTACACCTAGTAGTGTCTCCAGATCAAAAGTTGGAAACGATGTGGATGTAAGTCCATCTGTGTTCAGACCATCTGATGTCCAGCCTTCCCTCTGTCAGGTGTCTTGAAGACAAGGAATTAAAAAGGCCTCTCCAGCTTGTTAGCAGGTAAAGCCTCAACAGGCATTCAATGATCAGCACTCTAGTAACATTCCTCACATTATTAATTCCTCTAATTAAAACTGTATATTAAAATTGAGAAAAGATGGGACTATTCATAGTTGGAACCGCTGGTAACATTCTTCCCTAAATCTGGATTGGGCCTTAACACTGTTTCCCAGGTTCAGATTCTGATCATCTGAATACAGGTATAGGTACAAGTTTCACGTTACAAACAACTTTATCTGTTGTCACTGTTCTAATTTATTGGTTGGCTGTTAAAACGGGTTAAATGGCTACAACCAACAGCACAGTGCTCTGGTGGTTAAAGGCACAAGCCTGTCCTGTTGCAGCTTTAACAAGGAGATCAACAACATTGTTTTGGTTTGCATGTTGTCTCAGTCAGCGTCAGCCATCTTTCACTTAGTGAAGTTCAGCAGTAAATAATAATAATAATAAAACTTTATTTGTATAGCGCTTTTCATACAAAGATTGCAGCTCAAGGTGCTTCACAACAGATCATACAAGTAAACAAGCAGTAAATCAATAAAATAATCAATAAAATCAAACATATTAGAAACTAACATTCCAATAGGTTCCTTGAAATAATGTGATTGAGTTACTAACATTAGAGCAGAATCAACAGATAAAGTTATCAATAAATCAAACTTAATAATAATATAAATGGTAGATCATATGCATAGTACAATTTATAAATCAGAATAAATCATACATATTAGAAACTAACATTCCAATAGGAGATTTGTGAGTTGCTTTTAAAGGTTTTCTGTTAGGAGAGATGCTTCCAGACGGCCACATCACACTGTTTACATCACAAACAGAAGCGTGTTGACGTGGCCGTTCAGACCAATCGCTGATTGTGTCTTTAAAGAAACATCACCGTAGCATGTTAGTTCCTGTTTGACAGCTGGAGTTCAGTCCTGTTCAAATGCCTTTTAGCAAGAACCTGTTTCAGTTGTGCGTCTCTTCTCTGCTCCTGTGTCCTGGACCGTCTTTCTGACGCAGATGGAAGCTACATGTATTTATGAGTTAGCTAATAAGCTAATTTTCATCTGTAGTCCAAGTTATGACAATACAATACTTAAACAAATACTACAATATAATACTTAAATACATTACAGAAATGATAGCAATACATAAAAACAATGAGAATATATAGAGGCAGTGCCAGAGATGAGACTGCAAGATTGATTTCCTTTAAGCCACATCTTAAAGGTTGTTTAAAGGTAAGGTAATTAGTCCAATCTCTTAATTCAATATGTAGACTATTCCAGTAGTGTGTCTCTGACCTAGAAGTGACAGTATTGTACTACACAGTCTGAGGTTCGCCCTTGTTGCCCTGCTGCCTTTACCCTTCTGCAACTGGCTCAGTGGGGCCAATGCAACACTTTAAAGATGAGGCAAGAAGATGTTTGAAGTTCTCTGGATTTAATCAATTGTAGTTTTGTATAATATGACTGGTGATAGATTGGCCTTTCTGTCTAGTGTTTTTAAGTGGTCTTAGAGTTCAAGCTTGCTTATGACCAACTCGTGAAGCAGTATACTATCATTGCATCATGCATAAAGAGCTTGGCTGCCTCTGTTGTCAGGTATGATCTTAAATGCCTGAAGTTTTACAGGTTGCATTTGATGGGACTTGCCTCCATTAGAATGATGCCAAGGCAGCAACTGACTGTTTCTGTTGAGCAAAATCTGAATTGCATTGTGTGCAGAGGAGTTTGTTCAGGTGAGCAGTCAGCTACATGCATGTGTGTGTCTGAGGAAGATAAATGCAAAGTAAAACAAATATTATAGTGATCTAAAACAGCTTCAGTTTATTCAGAGTATCTTTATCACATGGGACAGATAGAGCCTTCACACAAGTTTGCATGGTAACATTGCAGGATGTGTCCCTTCCTTCTCAACAATATAAACAATGTATATATCACATCCAGCTCAAATTCGATTGTCGTTCTACAATTACAGCTCACATAATAGCTTTATAATCTTTGCATCCACATAAATCATGTCAAATGGTTGATCTGCACATCCAAAATATCAAATAGTCTGCTAACCTGTCACCAAAATTAAAACCATCTTTCTCGTTAATAATTGCTCCATACAATTCAAACTGATGCCTTATATATTGTAACTTTTTTTGTTTTATATTAGTTTTAGTTAAATGTTTCCGACTACCTGTTTGTCAGACGCCCCCTATCAGTCATTGCTTCAGACAAAATAGATAACAGAAAGGATTATGTTGCATTCGACTGGAAATACTCCCGGTTTTGCTGGGTCAGTTTTGTTATCGTATCATCATAATCATATCATCATATTCTGTTATGTCTGTAAGATATGTCTGCATACAGGCCAAGACCTCCACTGAACATCCTCAGTGGCACAAGCCTTTATGTAACAAGCACCGAGACAGGCCAAACATCTCCACTGCCACCATCACAGACATGAAGTTTACTGTGTGTTTACCCCCTTTGTGTGTGTGTGTGTGTGTGTGTGTGTGTGTGTCTGTGTGTGTGTGTCTGTGTCTGTCTGTGTGCGTGCGCATGCGCGCGCGCGGTGCTGCGGCTCGGAGGCAGCGCGTCATCAGCGCGTCATCAGCCGAACAGCAGCCGAACAGCAGCCGAGTCTGCTCGATGCAGACAGCGTGACGTCACCCCCGGAGCGGTCAGCTGGCACCTCCATGTAAAAGCAGGGAGTCTCCTCCTCATCCAGCACAGCGTCGGAAACATGGAAGAAACGATGTTATAGTGGCGTGATTGGGTGTCGGCCGCGGTAGGGAAGCGCCTTGATTTATTTATTTACCTATTTATTTATTTATTTATTTATTGATTGTCCTGGCTGTCATGGCTGGGCTCGGCTGCTGAGGCAGGTGCATATTGTTCAGGACGTTTCATCTGGTCTGGATGGACTCGCCGAGGGCCGATCTGCAGGCTGGACGCCAAACCTCCTGGATGTTCTCGTCGAGAGGAGCACGGTAGCTGTGTGCGTCAGGGAGGAGGTCGGTGGTCTGGGAGGAGGTCTGGAGGAGGAGGGGGCCTCAAAATATACATCCAAATAATACACCCAATATTATCAGCCCCGAGTTCAAGGTTATGCGCTAGAAACGCGGCCATGCAGCGATCAATGTTACTGTAGATGATCGGAGCGTCTGAAATATGGCATAAATAAGTTGCTATTCTTTGTATCCGAGCGGACTGAGATTCATCTGACCGGGTTTATAAAACACCTGCTACAGCCTCGCCTAGGCCCCAACTGTTCTAGAACAAGTCCACATCTGGGACCTTCAGCCGGATCGCCAGGATGATGGAGCTGCAGATAGACGAGGTGGTCTACCAGGACGACTACGGATCCGTGTCCGTCATGTCTGAACGCGTGTCCGGCCTCGCCAACAGCATCTACCGGGAGTTCGAGCGGCTGATCCGCAGCTACGACGAGGAGGTGGTGAAGGAGCTGATGCCTCTGGTCGTCAACGTCCTGGAGAACCTGGACGCGGTCCTGACGGAGAACCAGGAGCACGAAGTGGAGCTGGAGCTGCTGAAGGAGGACAACGAGCAGCTCATCACCCAGTACGAGAGAGAGAAGGCGCTACGCAAGCAGGCAGAGGAGGTGAGATCTGGTCCTGATGTGGAGCTGATACTGGGCCTCCATCTGCATCACCTCCACCTACATCATTACATCCATGGTACTCTGTCCAAACCTAGCCATCAGTGTTAACTGTGCACCTTAATCTGCCCGTTTCTTGTAGTTTGACTCATGTTTATGTCATGGAAAGATAACAAGTGGCCTGCTCTCGGTGTAATGCTTATTCATTACCAGTAGCTAGGTGTTTATCATGTCACCATAGGATGGGGTCGGCACATCAGAACATCTAGGTATTACTTTATCATCACATGCAGGTAAACATATTTAAAATGTGGCTAAAAAGTATCTCCTCTAAATTATTAATGTATAAAGTCCAAACTAGTTTTTGATGAATCTCCATCCTGATCATTTCAACTGCAGGTGTCATGGTTGTGTGTTGTGTAGTTTCTGCTCATATATTTAACCTTGGTGACCTTTTAACTACTACTACTACTACTACTACTACTACTAAAATAGTGAATCATAATAATATGATGATAATAATAATATTGAATGTTATTTATTGTGGACCTCTCTGGTACCCAAATTGCTACAAATCATATATGATGGAGTCTAATACATAGAACATGGTAGACACACGTTATACAAACACAAAGTAAAGACACAATAATAGAATTTCCTGCAAGATAGATGTGGAGAAGCAGTTTCTAAAAACACAATGAAAGAAATCAGACAGAAGTATGG
>OMKK01032771.1:23691-36019 GCA_900302305.1 Polymixia japonica | reverse complement strand
CCCTATGTTTCTGTTTCTCTCCCTATCTCTTCTTTTTCTTCTCCCTCTCTCTCTCTCTCTCTCTCTCTCTCTCTATCTCTCTCTCTCGACAAGTAAAGAAATATTCTCCCTGCCACCTTGCCAAATTTGGAGTGCTATGATAACAGAGAGCCTGGCAGTGAACATCAAAGAGTGGCTGTTTGCAGGAAAAGTTTGCTGAGCCTGTAGCTCCTCATACCCATATCTTTGCATTGCATCAGTGCCTTGTAATACACTGAGAGATGAGCCCGTTATGTGAATGTACCACATCAAGTGCAGTTCTCTTAATTACTACTTGGACATGATCTTATACATATGCAAAAGATAAGATCAAACAAATGAGGTCCACCGTGTCATTATCCCTACCAGTTTTAAAATCATTGTTTGTATAATAATCATATAATCTTCTTCACGATTGTCGCTTACTGTATTTCTGATCACAGTTTTGTCGCATCTTCCTTTGTGGGACTTAACAACAATGTTTTAGCAGAGGTTCACCTCTGGCTGCTGTTTGTTATCATTTGTATGAATTACTGTTGATGCGCTTGAGTGGCGAGCAGACATGGTCACGGGTACCGAGTAGACAGGCCTTGAATGAGGCAAATGTGCTCATCCATCATCCCAATATAGAGCCCTCACTGGAGCACAGCCATTGTCTGCACCAGGCAAACACCCAGGAAAAGCAGATGGGGAATAGAGAGGGAGGGAGGGAGAGTGAGCACAGTAGTGGGTTGATTTGTGTTTGTTTTGTTTCTTGTGTTCTGCTGAGGTTATTGTGTGTGTTTGATTAAATGTCTGCCACCTGTAATATCTGTACTTTTTTTTACAAGGCACTAATTGTGTCTAAATGTCCAGCTGTTTTCAACCGTCGGTCTTAATACTAAATCCAAGTCTCTCGTATTATTTGTCTTCTCTTACCCTTCACAAGTTTGAATATCAATTTCAACTTCATCTTCTCAACTTCTCTAACCTTTGCCCTGTTCTCCTCAGGTGGCATACTTGAGGCTGTGAGGTCAGAGGTCAGAGGCCAGGAGGTCAAGACTCCACTATGTGTGCAGGACCTGGGACAACTTTGCTGACGGAGCAACTATGTTCATATCAACACATATACACGTTTATGTTCCTGCAGACCTGTGTGCAGTAAGACAATTATATGCCTTGTGATTATAGGGCCCGTTTTTAAGGGGGAGCTGGCAATATTTGGCATTCCAACTAAACTGCAGGAAGTGTGTGTTTGTTTGTTCAGCCTGTAGTGCTGAGCCAGCGTTTGTGTTGCTGGCTGGTTCTCTTAACATGTTAGCTGGTGTTCCTACCCCTGCAATCAAACTCAAGTTCAATAAACACAGTGTGCTGCCAAGCTGGTGGACCTCAACGTCTTGTATCCAGGAAATCCAAACCTGGGAGAGGATGAAAACAAAGTTTAAGTAGTTTTTCATCAAATTGATAGTGGCAGCAATTTATGTTCTTTCAGTGACATGTATTTTATTAGTGCTTCATTAATTCTAATGTGTTACTAAACAAAAATGTTTTATAGTTGATTAGTTCATTCTGAAACTTCATTTTGTGTTTTTCTTATCATATTGGCCAGAGGACAATAAACCGTTATTTGTTATAAAGTGTTATCTCTAAATGTATTTTTTCCTGGATATTTTTCCTCTGTATTTGAGCGCTATACATTGATGCTGTGGGGAAGACAGTTCAGTCCTGATGATATCTTATTATAGAGCCACTTCATGTCCTGAAGGCCCCACAGTGTGACCTCCACTTGAGTGTAATTGCAGTATGTGGAGACGGGTGATTTCGTGTCGTTGATGGTTTTTATGTAATATTTTTTCATTTTTTTAATGAGTATTGCGAAAAAGGGTGTTTAATTTGAAATGTAATATTCCTCCTTTTCACCTTTTTAAAGTGCACAGTGAGTACACCATGTGAGGGGCTGGTCTTTGATCTGACTTAACAAGTGTAGGCTGTACTTATTACAGACTAAGAATTACAGCCGTTTGTATTTGCTGCTGTTGTCTTGGGCCTGTGTTCTGCTTGGAAACTTTGGCGTACATACAGACATCAGACCTATTGCTGTTTACCTGTATTAAGCAAAAACCAATGCAAAGCTCAGTCAGTTGTGCAAAGTGATCTATTACCGGATACTATTACAGCTTATCGTGCCCAAGCCTTCTTCACCTCCACTTCATGCTTGGTGAACAAGGCATTCAAGCTGCATAGGTTATCTCTGACCAACAATGCAGCATAATGGTGCATTGTGCGTCTGCCTGCATGTCTATTTTTACAAGCATCTTAGCAGAGGGGCTCTATTTTTTCTGCTTCTGCCTGCATGCCTGGATATGCCCAATGCTGATGTGGCAAGTGACAATTACTTTTAAATATACAAAGAAGCATTGTGCCCATTGAGGCGGCAAAGCAGAGAGTGAATTGGCTAATTAAATACGTCGAATGTTGGACCGTCAAGGGGGACCACATTTCCTTTCTGCCCTTTCCCCGCAAGTGCAAATGAAGTAGGCTCTAAATAACCCATTTGCTTCTAGCCTGCTGAGCAGAAGGAGGTACTCTGTTAGTGGCTGCTGCTGTTTTGAACACACTGACAGACACTGTCACCCGGGAGCCTTAAAGAGTTGCCGGCGCTCTTTGTTTTCACTCCTTGATGATAGAAAATGGAAGTGTCACATTAAAAGTTTTTTGGCCAGTACACACCCATCTGACATTGTACTGCTCATTAGCCTTTTTTTAGCTCGTGAAAAATATCTGTCTGAACAAAAGCCCAGCTACTCCGTATTCAGCCTCAGTAATTAATCGTGCATGGTTGGACAGGTTTTGCTTGACGGTTTTTGTTCTCGACTTTCCTTTTACATATGCTGCCGGAGTACAGTCGCTATAAGGAACAAAGACAAGGAAATACAGCAGCAATGGAAAGTGTTTTTCTATTGCTCTGCTGTATTACAATTCAGATTGCCTCTGGGACCTGCACTGCCTATAGAGTGTCTCCATAGTATGCTTATTGCCATTTTCTCCATATTTAACAACACTCCACACGCATACATGCAGCCAGTCATTCCACGCCACTCGATCCACCCAACCGGTACCCTTGGTCCAGCCCCAGACACATGCATGTTTACAGCAAGTGGGGACCCATCAGGTAGACCAAACAAAACATAGACGGACAACCCCCAGACATCAGATGTACTTCAACTAAACATAGTGTTTATAATGTATACGTGGTTTGTGAGATGATCAACAAATGGCTGCCATACACTGAACAATTTGTCTGATGCCCCTTTCAAAGTAAATCTTATTTTTCTAAGTTAGGAAATGTAGTGTATCTTTGGCCCAATGTTCAAAAGAATGGGGAGAGGTTTGCTTCCAGTTCAACAGAATGCTACACAGTCTGTTTGATAGTCAGATAATTCTCTGCCTGGTGAGTTCCAAACATTGCTCTAAGTGGGTTTGAACTGATACGTTTATCAAATATAATGGAAAAAAGTATTAACAAATGGAGGACCAGAATGTAGTCAGCTTGGGGCAAAACCAAAACATATAAGCTAAAATAGCAGGAGAGTGTTTAGGTCTATTGCAAGCAGCATCAAATTAAGAATACATCTTTGAGAGATGGGCTTTAGAAAAAAAAGTCTGTGAGTTAAATAGAATTGAATAAGGCCATGTCTAGCACATATCGAGGAAGGATGAACCGTAGACAAAGCATCAAGCCATTCCTCATTGTCAGTTTCCTACCAAGGTCTAACTGCCATAACTCTCTGTGTAACAATAATGAGGAGGTCTATATAAAAACTAGACATGATGCCTTTAACAGCTAGATTTGATGGGAATAGCCTGTAAAGTGACATATTGTGCCCATATTTGTATAGAATTCTTTACAATGGGGTGATTGAATTCATATTGGAAATAAGTAGGCATGTGACAAAAAGGTATAACTGAGGGTGATATTGGAAGGCAAGCAGAGGACTCTATCTGGACCCAAGCAGGTGCACCTCTGTTGGAGTGTCCCCAGACAGTATGCAAGTGCTCTCTCCGCTTACACCAGTAATAAAGTTGGAAGTGTTGAAGAGCCATCCCTCCCATTGGTTATAACATACTGTGTGTGTCTGTGTATGCTCATTTTACAAATTGTTGTCGAGGGAAAACCTTGTCCCTCCAAAATGTTCATTTTTCAAAAGGAAAAAAACATCATTAGACACATTGACACCTGCACACTTGAAATTATACAGTGGGTTTAGAATAGGTGTCATTGTCCTGTGGGTAATGAATCTTGCTAAGCTCATAAAAGACGATGCAAACCTCAAATTTAACCCCAAAAAGTAACAATGTGAACACCAAAATTGGTGTTACAAGGTTTGTATGGGACTGCAGCGATATATGACAAAGCAGTTACAAGCAAACTTTCAGAAACATTTCCATCCTCCAGTACTGATGCCAGTCTTAAGTGGCGCAGTTTGATGCAACTTTTCACCCTGCAACCTCTCTCTTCCTGTTTGACTTCCTCTCCCACTGGAGATATGTGTCCATTACTGCCACAGATGACATCACACATAAGGAACATAAGAGAACCACAGTATGAATCTCAAATTGGATTTTCCAGGCCTTTGCCTGTGCTAATGTGCTTGATATTATTTTCGGATTAAGCGAGACAGCGATGTGTGAGATTACACATAGTCACTGTAGAAAACACGATATCCTTTTGGGACGTCAAACCATAAAGCTGGGCTCATCTCTGAGGGTAAATGAGGCATTAGATTGAGTTCCCGCTTTGGTCACCCAATCCTAATGGGTCATCTATCCAGGAGAATTTTCAAGTCATTCAATGAAAGAATGATCCACAGAATCTTTGCTCTGTTTCTTCTATTTCTGAGTCACTTAGACTCAATACACTTAGTTTTAGTGTATGTTTACTTTTAACATTCTATTAGGATAGTAAAAGTCCTGTGGTCTGTTCCAAGGTTTTATCAGACCCACCCCTCACTCTCCCCTCCGTTTTATCCAATTCATTCATTTATCCAATTCGTTCACTGTTGTAAACCCCTTTTTCCTCCCCTTTATCCACTGTATTATCATTCTACTAACACTCTGTCTTCCTCTCTCTACCCTCTCTCTCCATAACCCCATACCCTTGACAAATCCCATTTGTAACTCTCAGCCACTCTGGCCCTCGTTGTCCCAATACCTCCTTGTCTCCTAGTGTCTTCTGACAGCACTACAGGGCATATCAGTTTGGCCTCCTGGGGCTCATTAGTTTGCCCATTGGTCCCAGTGAGCCTCGGTGGCAACCTCGGAGCGAGCCCATGATGCCAAGCCTCCAATCGAGAACTGGGCATGGAGTCAATCTGCTCCAGGGGAAGAATGACACAGCTGCACCAGTGAGTCTGAGGCATGCTCAAACAGAAATCCAGAGACCAGTTTTGAGTGTAATAACCCATTTGACAGTGCAGTGACACTCACGAAACGGCTTACTGTCATTTCTTGCTAGTCCAATATTAAAAAATACAGCGTATGAGATTGTTAGCGCAGATATTTGCAAAGACCTCACAAATGCATCAGCAACGTTTCTGTCGTTAAAGATGCAGAATACACAGAATCTGTGAATATCATTTTTATTTTCGTTCATGATGTAAACCTCACTTCTGACTTTGGATGAATGTCTGTTGGAACTACCAAGTAGGCAGATTTGAGTTGAAGGCTCAGGTCTGACAGGCACCAGCCACATTGAGCTGACAGCTGACAGAAGAGATGGAGGACCTGCTGAAAGTGGGGTGTTAGGATGTTGTTTCTGCCACTGCTGTAGCTTGATATCTCCTCTAGCCTCAGGGAAGAAGATGTGGCTGCTGCTGAGTGTGGAGACAGAGAAGATTTAACGGCACTGTCGGAGGTCAACTGCTTATTAGCAATTATGTTCAGCATCTAGAAAAATAAGCATTTAACTTTTAATAAGGGTCCAGTTGCCACTTATCCGTGGTTCTGAGGAGATACAGTGTGTCTGGGCTCGCTTTCCTGTGTGCATAATGAATGAGTGGTAGAAGCTTGGCCTGAAGCCAGGTAGAGGTGTCCAAATGGAACCAAAACTTTCTTAACCTAGAAATGAAGTATGACATTTAAAAGAGGAAGCCAATGCATGATATGACATACGGCGATAGATCAGATACTTACTACCACACACACAAACATGCACACACACGCACACACACACACACACACACACACACTTACTATCTCCAACAGATAGATCATTCAACAAGCTACCATGAATGAGATGACAGCCAAATGGACTGCTATACTGCTGCAACCGCTCCAGGGAGGCTCTAAATGAGGGATGGCAAGATATGGGAATTGGAAGAGGGGGACGTTAAAGACAGGGCAATCTGTTAGTGCTTACGGCTAAGACAAATTGGCCAATCTATGCAGACTCAAGTCTCTTGCGCTCGCCTCATGGGTGTACTCGCGACAGCTATTGCCGTCTTGGATCTTCACCATCAGCAAATGAAGGGTAAAATACTGAGACATAAATTGATCTTGCATGGGGCAATATCATACAAGATAGATAGACATAGATGTCAGAATTATGTAAAATAGTATACAGGTATATGGTAGTTTGAAAATATATCACCTTGACAAACGTACATGTATAACATCGTGGCCAGGAAGAGAGGAGAGAATATAGCCCAAACCTGCAAGGGCCAATTTTCTTCTTGTCTTCCCTCTCTCGTTCTCCTTGGTTCACCAACTGATTGTTGCCCAGGACAGCAGAGCAATATATCCTCACACGATTAGCTCAAAAAAACTGGAAAATAGGAACCAATAATAGGCCAACAGGTATTCCCATGGGTGTGTGTATCGGTGTGTGTATGCATGTTACAACCATTACATCTTGCTGAAGAGAGGCCTCTTGTCTCGTCCAGGTAATTTCTGTGAATCTATACTTAGATGGGATTCATTGTGATGAGACATCAGTTTCCTGAATGATTTTAGTACTGTGCACATTATGAGTCTCGGGCTTAAACGTCACGAGGTGCGAGAGCCTCATTTCCTAGAGCTAGTCTCAAATTATAGTTTCCACCCAACAAAGGTGTCTTTGGCAGCTTGTTCCTTTATCCAGAGATGGAATTACCATTTCAAATTTTAAAAATGACTGTGTCAAAGTAAAGACCCTCACTCTTCCACTGCGGTGAGCCAAGGAAAGGAGCTGGAGGGGAGGACATCTGGTCGAGTTGAGAGCATCATCTCATTTATTTCTTCTCAAAGAGCACCTGCCTTATTCTACCACAGTTTCCTGTGAGAGGAAAAAAAATAATTCATGTTTTCTTCACATGCATTTCATTTAGATCACATTATATTCTGGTGTTAGACATTCTTTACATGATGTTTGTATAATTTCAGCTTGTAGTTGTTAAAATGTCACTGTGGAGCAGTGGTGGGTCCCCGTCGTCATTTATTGCAGTCAGTGTCAATGCATGTGAAGTCAAAGGAATGACCTGGGCCTGTCCTGAAACCCCAATGTCCTTTAATTTAGGTGAAGGCTGTCAATCAAGTCACAGGCACACGAGCTGACATCTCAGGGGAAAGGACAGTTAAATCTAGCGCTGCTAAACTAGAGATTCTGTCCCAGGATGAGGTGAAACTGGGATGCAGTTCATAGATTATATATGAACTATGCTTCAACCATCCGGGGCCAAAACGAGACGATTAAAAAATACTGACATATTTGCCAAGATTCTGTTCCGGCCCTTTAAGTAGTCTGCTGATTCAGCATTGACATATTGTGTCTCCTAATAGTTGCAACAGTTTCAACAGTTAGGAAAGCAGAAAGGGTGCGGAAGGTTACATGTTCTGTACCGTGCTGTACTGTCTGTTGAGAAAAAATGGTGTTCACAGTGTACAATATAACATTTCAATTTCACAAGCAAAAGAGAGAAAGAAAGAGAAGAAAGAGACAGATATGCCATTCTTTAATGACAAAGTATGAGTTGTGAGGATGCATTTGCAAGTGATGTCCTTGCCATAAAGTACCACAGAATCATTTTGGCTGTCGCTCTTTATTCACTCTTTATCATATGGTAGGTCTTGGCTGCCATTCTTCACTTGCAGCGCCGTACTGCTTTTGGCTGTCGCCCTTTATGGCTGTCAGTCGTTTTCACACCACAAACTGATGTCTCACAAGGCGGACTACTTCTCCGACAGGAGAAGTAGGATGTTATTAAAGCAGCATTTTTCCTCTGATCTTTCCTCTGCTTGTTATCCAGTATCTTCTTCATCTTGCGAACACTCACATCATCACAAACAGTACCACAGCAGAGGAAAGCAGCGGGCCACGAGACTGGGGCTGAGTGACTTGTGTTATTGGGTGTCATGAGATTGCACTACTTGATGTTGCCAGTGATAACGAAGGGCATAAGGGTATTGTATTGTTATTGACGCTCTTGTTGAAGACACAGTTCACACTTCATACAGGGAAGAGAAGGTGACAAAAATCGGAGAGTAAGGATGATTATATGATTATGCCGTGTGTGTGTGTGTGTGTGTGTGTGTGTGTGTGTGTGTGTATGTGTGTGTGTGTGTGTGTGTGTGGACAGTCTACCTGTAGTTTCTTTTACACTCTCCTCTGTAATATCATCATAGCACAGTGATTGCCTGTGACTGTGCCCTGCCTGTAACCCTCCCAGCATTGTTCAGGATTATTGTTGATGAGAAGATGTCTGACTATCATGTAAATGGGAACCACAAAGAGGAAAACAATCGCATTCCACAACAGATGTTAGATTGACTCAAACATGCAATTCTGTCTCTGTGTCTCTCTGTGTCTCTCTCAAAGGATATGGTGTGGTTGTTGTTCTCAATCTCTCTCGCACCAATTAGTGATGGAGCTTCACCTGGTGTCTGTGATGCTCAATTAGCTTGTAGTCTAAATCTCTACAATGGCTTTAAAGTTGCATACCAAATCTTAGCTACTAGCTAGCTAATCTTAGAACTTTTTCTTCCCTGGCTACAATGTAGATGATTTACAAGGTAACAGAGAGATGATTAGTACACTATGTCCCTTTGAAAACATGCTGTACAAATACTTGTTAAAGGAATACAACTGACTTTTCATGACTCTTCCCAGAGCTACACATATTTTTCCGAGACCCTCCCTGAGCAACTGGGGGAAAATGTGTGTCCCACCACAAATAACCATGTTTTGTTATATTCCCACCAAAGACAACATTGGAGAATAACATAAAAGCAAAGGAGCGACATTCTATACCCGTTTGGGATGTTTTCAGTGATCTCAGGTAGGCTATTGAGTTTTGGAAACTAGGCCTACCGATTTGTAATCTGATCATCCCTTAGTGAAGTACTTCCACGGAGTACATTCTTTTTCACAAGATTTTGTCTTATTTTACAAATCTCCTGAACAATCATGCCATGTGTCATTAAAAATATTCCCTTATAGATTAAGTTCTCAACAAGGGGTAAGCATCAGAAAGCACCCCAGGGGGGTGTCTCAGGTTTTATTGCAAAATATCTGGGCACCCTACTGTGTATTCCTACTCTAGCTCCGATGTACTGTAGAAGGAACACAAACACTACTTACATAATAACCTCAAAGTAAATCACCATAAACAACATCTTTTATTAACAACATCACCTACAGCAACACAGATGCTCACAAAGGACGCAGAGATAAGCGTCAAAGTAATTTGGTAGCGCAACACGCCATTCTGAATGCATGATGTGCTGTAACTCTGCTTGATCTGCTGTAGCGCTACAGAATTACTGAGTAGGATATGAGCACATTCTTAAATTAACCACATGTCCACTGTAGGACATGTAAACATCAGGTCAAGTTGAGTTTGTTTAGGATGAAGTAGTCTAGTCATCGTAAACAAGTCCTATGGGCAGACGTGCCCACCTAAGGACCCCTAAACCACGAGGCCTGTTGTCCACGCAAGCCTTCGTTCATATTCATTCCCACATTGTTCAAGGGATTTGTGAAAGAGCGTGATAGACTAATCCTCTTTGAACTGCAGTTCTCGCATATACTCCAGTGAATGGCAGGAATTTGCTTTTATCAGGACAACCAGGACGAAAGGTCTTAAACGTGGTCTTTCATACAACAAAGGATGGAGTGCATGAACTGGAGTGCAGTGTGGGCAGCGCCTTGCAGAGGCTAAATGAGCTTTTATCCTTCTCATATCCACTGGCTTATGTACAGAGAGGTAATCGGAGAGAGCCTAATTGCCCAAAGCGTTGGCTTGTGGATGGTAATAGAGGTATCGTCAAGTACAATCTGATATCTACATATGGAGCTCATGTTACACAGCACTTCAAGAATATTGCATTTCATCTGTCAGGGGGCGAGGGGGCTATCGCTGTATCTCTGTATCCAAAGCCTATTTCATTATTTTCCATCTCTGCTGCCAGAATGCTTTGCTGGCATGGAGGGACACATCTCATTTAATAGAGAGAATAGAAAATGACAAGACAGAGCGCAAGGGGCGGAACGACACACTTGACAAGTGGGGGCCGAGATTGTAACCAGAGAAATGTGAATGTAAGTATTTCCACAACCACTCAGGTTTGGGATGGGCTCCAACTGGCTCCTTGGATATTATACAGACATATGGAAGGTTGAGGTTGGGATGAAGGGGATGAGGTTGTGTTGCTTCATTCTGTGTATCTCTCATCCCTACCTAGAGAACCTTGGACCCTCATCATCCAGGATAAATAGCGTTTTAAAATCAGCTCTGAGATATTCATGAAGAGAGGATTGAAATGCAAATACTGTACACCTATGAATACAGGGAGGTACTGGTTATCCGATCAAACTGCCTAGGAGCTGTAAATTATCCAGTCATTTTAGACAACATAACAAATTTCTGTCACGTTCGAGTGCTGCAGCCTGAGGACCAGTGTCCAGTTCAGCATCTCTTGTGCAAACAGATTGATGGAAGAGACGCAGGTTTTAGGTCCTGTGGGGCCCTCACTACATTGCCTGTTCAAGGCCTGCCAAGCATTCTAATTTGAAAAAAAAATACATGTTTTTCAATAGGATTTGCTCCACCTGACCTTGCAAAAGCAATGTTGTGCAGTGTGATGGCCCTCCTCTGGGCTGTCTGTGCCCCTGGTGCTCTGATGCTGTGGAGCTGAGGTCATTACTCACTGTGACACCCTCCACTGGTCTACATCATATTAGCAGACAGGTAATATCGTATCCCACTGACCGCATGGGCTCCAAAAACAACCAACACTACTAAGAGTACCTGAGTGCACCTAATACATCACAATGATTGTTAGAGTGCTGGCTTCAGCAAGTTATATTTAAACATTTAAAACTCTTGTTTTACTGTATTTGTTTTGTGCTCTACCGTGACTTTATTGTTATTTATTTGTAGCTGTTAAATGGTAAATGGACTGCATTTATATAGTGCTTTTCTAGTCTACCAAGAAACTACTCAAAGTGCTACAATTTATTCACATTCACACACACATTCATACACCGATGGCAGAGGCAACTGTGCCAGGCGCAAACCTGCTTATCAAGAGCTGTTCAGGGTTCAGTGCCTTGCTCAAGGACACTTTGACATGCTACCAGTTCATGTCAAAGGAGCCAGGGAATCAAACCAGGAATCCTCTGATTACTAGACGACCCACTCTACCTCCTGAGCCAGCATCGCCCCAGTGTTCAGGTTAATTGGTTACTGATTATCTACAGTATGCTTTCAAGAATAGAGAGAAAAAAATATTAAAAATATTCTATAATGGTCACTTTTACCTCCTGTGGTGTAAACATCTCAACACTCTGTTTCACATAGATATTCAGATAATGATATAGTCAGTAATGGTAGTAATGGTAGTATTGGTAATAGTAATGGTAATATTTCCACTTCCTTGTTTCCTTTATTCATTATACAGATACACAATAAAATTGAATACAAACTACACGTCAAGCACAGAGAGCAACAAAGATAATTTCCCCAACAGACCAAAGCCCATTTCTTATAACAGTGCAGCAGACAGTGGTTCTCTAGACTAAACCCATTTCTTTCTTCTCTTTCCTCTACACCTCATATTTTGAGTGAGGCAACCCATTCTAGTTTTCTCTGGCTTCAATAATCTATCAGTAGATGTGGACCTTATTTGGACATGGAACAGAGAAATTGCTCTGGAGACTGGATGGCCTTGCTCTTGCTGGTGGCCCCTTGTTGAATGGATAGTCAATAAGTGTACACACACCCACAGACACACACACACACACACACACACACACACACACCTTCCATCTTGGGCAATGTTTGGATTGGATTGTGTC
>OMKK01032771.1:0-23671 GCA_900302305.1 Polymixia japonica | reverse complement strand
CTGGGGATCAGACATCAAAATCTGTGATACACACACACACACACACACACACACACACACACACACACACACACACACACACACACACACACACCTTCCATCTTGGGCAATGTTTGGATTGGATTGTGTCCACATAAAGATCTTATGTTAACATTCCAGGCTGGAAGTGCCTGTTCCTAAGGGGGGCTGGTATTGCCAAAAGAGCAACCAAATTTCCTTTAATTTCATTACAGTTGCTTGTATAGATCAATATACATGTTGTATTGATAATACAGACACTGGGATTGCGGATATGCAGCTGTTTAAAGGGCTGTAGACAGGCAACTTCACATATACCAAACAACTGTTTCTACTTTGTGTTCAGACATTGTAACCAGAACCAAAATGGTAACGGGCTGCTGACATGCTCACCCAGAGCTGTGTGGAATCTTGTGGAACCTGGTACAGACAGACAGATGGTCTATCAGGGTGGTAGAGGGACAGGCTGAGAGATAATGGTACTATGAGCCCATGCTTAAAATGTATCATCTAGTCAAAACCATGGTTATTGTGTTGAGTCGTAATAATGTCAGTTTAAAGTAGCCTACTGGAGATTAGTGTTATGTGAGAGTTGTGGTAATGCGCTTGTGTCTCTTGGAGTGTCTGTTAAACCCTATTCGCACGGGACTAATATTACCTGGGGACTTAATGTGATTTAGAAATCAGCCAAATGTAGTCAAAACTTTCATTTGTAATTTCCACCGCAGCCTCCATAATTCTCGACCGGGAAAGAGGCAGAAAAACAATCGCGGAGAAAACAACACGACCCCAAATCATCGAGATGCCGATTCGGACTTCGGACTAATATTATCACTTGATCTCTGTGTTTGCCGAAATATTGTAGATAATTTGCGGTGGGATTTTTACTTTACAAATTACGGACATGGCAGATTCATACGGGATTAAGATCCCAGACGACCAGGTCATACTAGTCCCGTACGAATAGGGCTTCACACTCCAAACACAGGGTTTTTTTTCTGTCCCATTTGCGAGCTGTGTGTGTTATCAGTATCACTAATTATAATACTACTAATCTATGGTTACACCACTTCAACAGCCCCTCTAATGACTGAGATATGCGAGTACTGCTACCATTTAAACTTCTATTTTCATTGTTCACTCATCCTGACACTGTTCTAAATCATTGTTTTTATTTTTTTATTAAATTAACAGACATACATGTAAAAGCATACGCAACCCAGTTAATATTTAGAAGTTCTCGAAATCAACCTTGAGGGCCGAAGACAGAGTCCTCAACATTTTGATTTGAGTGGTGCTATAAGTACTCCTGCCAGGGTATAAAAACATTTAGGAAACCCATTAGTGTCAAACACACTGATACAGTACACACTGTACACACTAGAGGACTTGATGGTTGACCCGAGCATCAGATGTAGCAAAATATTTGGGTCACCAGAAACTGTACATAGTCACATAGTGCACCAAATCTGTGAGCTACAAAGCAAGTCCACATATTTTATTGGTCCCCTGTGGTTTCAAATGTAATGGAAACAAATTTATTAAAAGGAAACTTAATTCTATGAAAATCTCATGACATAAAAATTTAAAAATAGAAATTACAAACACTTTTGAAGTGAATAAAGCTATTCTCTAAAATTTGCAAGATTAAAGGTCAGGCTCAGTAAAGGTCAGTATGTTATTAACATTTTACATCTTTAACTATCGTGCAGTTGTTACACTCGTTGCTACTCCCAGATACCTCACCTGACCCTCAGTACTTGCAACTCTATCTGTCTCATAAAGGTCATTCTCAGTATGTTTTAGTTTTGACATTTTGCACATTTAACTGTTTGACTTTTTTTTTATTTCGCAAATTCAGTATATATTTTGTACAACTCACCAGACATCTTTCCAGAGCTGCCATAGTGCCACTGGTTACTGATCTCTCACATCCTTCTCTCCCTCTCTGTATCTGTCCCTGAAGCGCATGTGGCAGATGCTGCATGGCAGACCTCGCTCAGAGAGGCCGCAGTGCTGTCAGCACAGATCTGTCTTCGTTTAGGAGGATGCCTGTTCATTAAGCCCAACATGGCTCAACAGGAGGCGCGCTGCCACACCACATTCATGTGTAGCATCATAAATCCACATTAGAGGAGAGGAGGCAACTCATGTGGAGGGAGGAGATGGGTGATATGCAGGAGCCCAGCCCACTGATGCCCGACACACATGTAGAACATACAGGCATTAGTGAATGATCATAGACATCTGGGAACAACGGTGCGTAAAATGCATCCCACCATAGTGCACTGAGAACATTTAGTGTATTGCTATTACTGTATTACAAATTGTGAAGGGAAATTTGAATCCTGATTTCAGTTTACAAAGTGCTCTTACATGACCACCATTTCCAGAGTCTGTTTTGCCAGAGAAAGGTCAGTGGCTGGGGCGGCTTGCCAGGTGTTTGTGTAGCAGCAGACCAGTGCAGTGAATGTAATTATGGCACTCTGGCAATCTGATAACCTGCCAGTCTGTCCCTCAACACTAGCAAAAGAACACTGGCATATTAAATGCAGCTCGACAAACATGGCCGTGAGCAGAGTGTATGTGCGTGTCAGTAACTGTGGGGGTTAGTGGGTTGGGGGACTGTTCAAATGTTGGCCTAGATGACAAAAAGAGGGTACCCTGCACTTTCATGGAATAATAAAGTTGA
Organism: Polymixia japonica; assembly: GCA_900302305.1. Taxonomy (NCBI): domain Eukaryota; kingdom Metazoa; phylum Chordata; class Actinopteri; order Polymixiiformes; family Polymixiidae; genus Polymixia; species Polymixia japonica. Next base: position 20,961 of record OMKK01032771.1, on the reverse strand, counting down.
CATCTGTAACATGGTATAAAGTAGTCAGGACTGAGGTTACAAGAAATTACAAGAAATAGCGACAGCACAAGAAGAAGGGACAGCATTGCAAATCTCCCAGTAATTCATAATAAGGCCTCTGTTTAGTGACAAGAACAAACATTCAGTCCAGCTTTGTCTGAAAGTGGGAACCACACTGACAGACAGCTAAAACATCCCAGGGACCTACCTGAGACAGACTCCTGCCTTTCTAGACCCAGGTTGACACCATAAATCAACCAGCAGCTACTTAAACGTCAAAGCTGTAGGAGACCAGTTTTAACAAGCACAAAGGGGCCACTGTGTGAGCCAGAAAGAGCGCTGTGCTTGGCAGATAGAGCAATCCCCCCCGCTCCCAGTTTCAGTCTTCTCCCCCTCAACCGTTTGCTCTCACTTGCATTTTTTCCATTTGTAATTACACCTGCTCTGCCAAGCGTGGCTGGGGGTATGTGGGACTTGTTAATATAAATCTTTGTTTTGCTGTTTTGCAGCACGCAGTGTGTGTGAAGACAATCTCACACGGTCTCCGTGGAAACATTAGATTGTGCACAAGCTGCACCTGTGCCTCCCTCCTGGGATAGAGAAGTAAAGAGACCTCACCTCAGGTGAGGTGTGTCTGTGTGAGCCCTGTGGGATTCATCCATTTACAATATTACCCTCCATACAGTTACAAAGGGGCATTGTGGAAACGCTGGTAACGGCGTCTAGGTCACGTTGGTGTAGCAGGATGGAATCCATGATGAATCACCTGTAAAATCATGATCATAGATTAATTTCGTCATCAGAAAACAGAGAAACATATAATAATCCTACTAACCAATATTTAGTAGTTGAGGGGCAAATGGTTATAGATATCCTCCTCCTTACACTACCTCTGAGCACTATGACTCGGCCATGCTGTTTTTGAGCACGACTCCAGGGAGGAGAGCGCAGAGAACTAAGTGTGAAACTACAGCCGTGATGGCACATCTTTAGTCCACAGAGAGAGCGAGCTGCTCTGCTCTGCTTGTGTCTGCTGTTCGCCATTAACACCACCCAGAGCAGCAGACCAGACAGATAGTGTTACATGTCACTTCCCTTCCTCTGATTTCAAAGGAGCGTAGTGAATAGCCTACTTCCATTCACAATCAAGATTACAGCAATTACCAATTGTGATCTGACATGCAAATCTATGGCAAGAACAAATTAACTTTTTTTCTTTGATAATAAAATAGATTTAGGGCAGGCCTCAACAAATTTTCCACTCTCTACCTTACAAAACTCAATCCATTGTTCTTTCAAACCGCCCCGCATCCCAAAAGAAACAAGAAACAAAAAAACAAGTGACGACTTCATAAAGGCGTACCATGTTGCTGCTACATACAGGCCTGACAAACTGAACGAAGTCTAAGTCTGAGCTATGTTGTTATGGTACAAATTACATTTAGCTGAAGGCTACTAGAGGTAGTTACAAATGGTGAGTGTGTGTGTATACAAAAGCGAGGGGGGGAGGGGGTGGTGAAGAGACAGATTATTATCGCTGGGTGGTCTTCAAAAGGCACAGTTCATACTCATTTCTGTACCAAAGAGAATACTTTCTGTTCCAAAGAGAATCACATTCAGTTTGTTATACATGCTTATATTCTTCAAAAGAATACCATACTTATTTTTCCACAATACTTATGTATACATACAATGCTGGACAACAGAAAAAAAGGAATCAACAGTCAAGTAATGGTATTGAGGGAAAACACTGTCATTGATGCCAGTCACTTGAAACAGGGTCACAAGAAAGGCAAAGCTGTGCTTATTTCCATAATATCTCAAGTGTGACCCATGAGAATCATGGGTTCAGTTTATCTTTAATTTGCATTTGTTACAAAACAGCATTCATCCTTTCCAATTGTGCAGCTGTTTGTGCTGTGCTATACTGGAATGCTTACACTGGGTTGAATTCCACCGGTTGGTGTGTTTGGATCTAAAACCTCTTCATTGGCTGCAGCTCAGACACTATTTTGGGCATTTGACATTGGAGCCAAGGATTTTTTTTTAGATTCACAGCAGGAAGTAAATTGGACAGGAGATACCAGTGAGCTACTCTCATTGCCTATAGATCAACAGATAGATGATGATTTAAATTTGATTCAACATAGGTGTCTCTACTGCAGCACACACAAATCTCTCGTGAACTTGACAATGGCACTTTAAACTGATATTGTAGGCGGTGGCAATGATGATGGAGGTCGAGATCTGCAAGGCTGCAAAAGTTTTACAATGTTATGAGTTGTGGCGGTCCCTCAGGCATTCATGATGTGTCTGAAATAGTGGTGAATGTGCATTATTGAGTGTATGTGGCTCCAAGTTCCTCCCATAAAGCCTTAAATTCATATTCCTTGCAGACCTGGAAGAGTATCAGCAGAGAACCCCCCCAAAAAACAAACCAAAACAAAATCAACAATCCAAGGCATTTTATTTAGCTGAATGCAGAAAAAAAAAAAAAGAGAGAGATCACATCCATCTACTAAATGCAAAACTATGCAATGAGCACTATAATCATTCAAAGTAGGTCTATATCACAAAATCACATATTAAAAAGAACAGACTAACAGACAAGCAATAGCAATTCTCTGAAGTAGAGGCATAATGAGAAAAGTGCAATAACCAGCAGATTGAATTCTTGCGAGATATTCATTGCCTTCTGACTTAAGTCAAACGCACACCATCCGTTTATCCTTTAGGGAAAGTATAAAAAAGAAGAAAAAAAGTTCATCACACTTTCCAAGACTCCAAAAGCCCTGTGCAATGATTCATTGTCCATGCAATGTTTAAGTACATGAAAATGGAGAAACTGAGATCACAGCTGCTGGGTACGGGAGCATGCGCACGTTGCTGAATGGAGGGTCATGACAGGGGTTACTTAGGAGCCATGACTGATGTAAAATCTGAATAGTATCATGGGGGAAGGGGAGGAAGACTCATGCAAATCATAATAGCATAAAGTCATGGAATTTCTCACTGTGGGGTCCCAGACAGTGTCCCGCTCTCCCTCAAACATCAGAATTGATGCTCAGGTTGGCCAGCCTTGGGTCAGAGTTTATCTCATACCTGTAATGGTAACCCTCCATGTGGTCCCTGCATGCATCGCGGATGTTGTACATCCACCGCTTGATCCCCTTTCGGTTTAGGTAGAGGACTAGCAGGAATATGACACCGATCAGGGCCAACACCAACCCCAGGAAGACATACGAGGTCTCCAGCACACCTTTCATATCACCTGAAAAGTTGCACTTCAGCTGAGACTGCTCCAACTGCAGCAGAAACAGGTGCCTCAAGCCCTCTGGGTCTGTGCAGGTCAGGTTCTGCACATCAGTGATCTGATCGGAGCTTTTCAGCCATACCACCAGGTCCTCAATGAAGCAGTCGCAGCGCCAGGGGTTCCCTGCCAAACGCACTTGGAGACCAGGCTTGAGGCTGAACTCTGCCAGAGTGATGTTGGGCAGCTCCCTCAGACTATTGTCCCTAAGGTCAAGGTCACGCAGTGGGGGAACCTTCAGTGTCCCATTCTGAAGAGCGATGATGGAGCTGTTTCGCAGGCTAAGGGTAGTGAGCTTGGAAAGGCCATTGAATATGCCGTCCGGAAGAACCACAAGGTCACTGTTGGATAGGTCCATGCTTGTAAGCTGGGTAAGGTTTCCGTTCTGTAGTACACTCAGCACCACATCCATAGAGGAACGGTTTTGGAATGCCCTGCTGAAGTTTAAGACCTGTAATTTATTGTCACCAGGAAAAGCGCTAGCATTGAAGTTTTGAATTTTGTTGTTGCTCAAGTCCAGCCGCACAAGGTTTGGCAAATTATGAAATGCCATGGAATCCACAGCCTCAATTGCATTCCCGTTGAGATACAGATCTGTTAACAGTTCTAGGCGGGTTGGGAAGGACTCCACACTGATAAGGGAGATGTTATTTAGTGTAACAAAGAGGAATTTAGTATTGGGCGGTAAAGGATACGGAATTGAAGTTAAGCTCTGATTTTGGCATTTCACAGTTTGTGTCGAGCACAAGCATTTGTCTGGACATCCTTTACAGGACAAAACAAAAGCAAGGAAGAACAATAAATGTATCAGCCACAACTTCCTTGTCTTGTCTCGTATTTCTCCAGGTTTACACCTAAATGATGATCTTGATATGCACATTTTAACTATCTTGGCTTCTATAAATCTGATTCGAACACTGCGTAAAGAACGCTTTACGACAACAGAACCCAGTCACGACTTTGTTCCTCCGCAGGGAGATGGAAAACTTTTTAGTGTTTCTTCCACCCTTCTCCTTTTGGAACGAGTCCCACTTCCGACTCAGACTTGTTGGAAAATTATCCCAATATTTAGCCCCAAACCATCATTATGTAGGTCTACATTCCCATAAGGATGCGTGTGTTACGTGGCAAACTCGCAGTTATATCCTCTTCGTGGCAATATTTTTTCTTTTGCAAAACCGGGCTTGAAATAAAAAAAAAAAAAAAAGATTATCCCAGTCCCATCGAAATAAACACGTGTCCAAGTCAGCTTCTGTAGTTGGTAATCAACTTACTTAATCGTTCTGAAACAGATAACGATCCTTAGCTTTCAATGGTGGCATTTCATGTGCGTCCTTCAGGCTCGTCGCTTCCTAACTCGGTGGGACACCAGATTCCACACAGCGTGCCACGGTGCAGACCATTACAAGGAGGGAACATACCACTTTTCATTAGAGGGGGTACACAACAAAGTTTTATGGATTGCTTTCAGTGAACAGTTTGAATGATTGCAATTATTATAACATTGCTCATGTGGGGGTTCCTTCCCTTTTATTCTTCCCGACTCACCAATTGAATAAAAAAAAAATGGTAATCAAAAACAGTGCAAATTACAACTCTCTCGCTGCTCGCAGTTGATACTCTGAAAAATATTGGTATGTGCCAATTTCACTTCTTTAGTGGTTTTATAAGATTGTAGCCCACGGGTTAACGAATTTGATTTATGCGTCTATTATGAGTTTTGACACCTAATCCAGTTCAACATTACAAAGTCCTAACATATTCACAAAAATGGCATTTGATGAGTTTTAGTCTCTTCGTGAAAAGCATTCTAATAACCACATCATGATAAATAGTAATTTCTTTTAGACTCTACAACCTTGACAAATTGAGAAGCAGAAAAAAATGGGAAGGCGAAGACTATTGGACCATCGTTTAATCCAAATACTAGATTAAATTATACTGAACCCTGGACGTCAGAACCCTTTTTTTGCAAAGTACTTAGAGGAGATTCCTTTGGATTCCTTAGGATGGGTCCTGAAACTACACGAAACTACATGACCCGCGCATGCGCAACACACAAAACACTTTTCAATCAAAGTGTTGTTGTAATATGCAGGATTACACTGTTAATAAGGAAAACTATTTATGGGTTTATGAATGGCAAGAGCGACCTTCTCATTAATATGCCACATATGGAAGTCACAGTGTGGATACCTGTGTAACAGACCTCTATCTTTACCCTCTCCTGACCTTTTCCTATTCCTAGCTATTACCAATGTGACAACCCCTGGATCTTTTCCAGGGTAACCTTGCCATTACTTTATATTTATTTTCTTCAAAAGAAACAAAGCATATTTTATATACATTCAACATATGCAGGAAGAATTAAACATCCCTTAAATAATATTACCATAAATTAAGGGAAATTAATAATAAAGAGTATAAAAGTACGTGAGTATGTGATAATGGCATCTGCGCCAAGCAGACTAACCCAAACAAGTGAAGAGCCAAAACATTTGTACTTAACGTTTTCTTAAGATCGTGGGGTTCCGCATAGATTTTTGGGAAATGCTTTAGCCAATAGCCAAAACTAGTTATTACTCTCTCCCTTTTAGCTTTTCATATATATATGAATTAATATATATTTATATATATATATATATATATAACGACGAACGTTAACGATGGTGATATGAACATGACCATAATATGCAAGCATAAAGAAGCGCAAATTTAACTTCCAATAGGGAATGGGAATGTATTTGCTTTAAACCAATCAGAAATCTCAATATTACCGAACATCCTTCCTCCCAGAACCTTCCTTACCTTGCAGGGTTGTAGCAGCCGGTTCTGGCCAAATTTATAGTTGTCAAAATATAATTTATCGTTTTGAATTTACAGTTATGACACAGTGGATGATTATCGTTGATGCAAGTCCCATGACCTGTTTCTTCTTCATCTAGCGGACGGTGAGAAAGTGATATACAATCCTCAGTAACGACGTTATAGCTGCATAGCCGGCTAACGTTAGCCTGCGATGATGTGTCAGCTAGCTGCCTACCATTAGCTAACATTAGTTACCGCTGCATCGCATATAGCATTTTTTCTAATATGAACACGGGCGCCTTTGCCCACGCAAACGCTACAAACTATAGTGGCCTAGATAACTGCAGGATGTTAATAGCGAATATGTTGTGGCTTGGTGTTTGTGGCTTGACAGCTGTCAGTGTGTACCTCACGTTGCCTATACATTACTAGCAAGTTAGCTGTCTCTGTGGCGTTAACGATGGTGATATGAACATGACCATAAAAGCTGTCTTAAAGGGAATAGGTGTTGCTCGGCTGCAAAATCCCACTCCTTTAACCAGGAGTTTAATGATGTGCCGAAAATTGATGCAGACCAAAGTTAATACAGAGGGCAGGACAAAGCTAACTGGCTAGCTCATTAGCTTGTTACATAATCATGCTGCTTGGTCAACATGGACTGGGATGGTACCAAGATTACAATGTGTCTGACAAGCTAAAATCTATACCCTATGCAAGTACAGACTTAAGTAACACCAGTGTTATTTATTGTTTTAGCAGTTTTAGCAAATCTCCAGGAATGTCTAGCTGTCAAAAACTAACCTTAGAGCACCTGATCTTTTCAGATGAATACTTAGATGAATGTAGGCCAAACTGGTGTGCAGATCTGACCTCTGCACTTGCAATAATAGACCTAGCAACTGGCATTTTGCAAGGCAGAGCTTAGTGTGTATTTAGTGCTTGCCAATTTACACTAGGGTTCTATGTAGCCTATGATTTTTCACTGATATTCCTCCAACTCTCTTCCTCAGGTGCATAATACAATTATGGAGTTTTGAAAAGGGAGTGGAGTGTTTTGGGGGGAAAGGGGGCCTTTCCCCTCAAGTTGGATGGTTGGACTGCTGGATGAGAATGTCATGGGGTGGTGAAATTGTTGCCTTTTTGTAAATGATTAAAAAGTAGAAAGAGGTGAAACTATTTTTGGAAACACTTAAAAGTATATTTGTACAATTTTGTATAAAAAATATAAAACTTAGTATTTATTAAATTCTTGATGCCATTGTATGCTGCAAGCACCTTAGGTTGTGTTGTATTGTTGGTCGAAATGGTGGACTGAGACGAGTCAAAGCAAGGCTCTGGGGTTGCTAGGGTGCAGTGGAACCTCAACACAAGCACAATTCTAGCACCCCAAAACTATCACGACCTTTTCCTTGATATATATATGTTTTATTTACACTTCTTCAAGAGCAGCTGTTTTACAATAGTCATTATCATTTGAAAGCTAAGTTTGACAGGAGGGATACTGTCCAGGTTTGTTACATTGCACTGTATTGTCTTTGAGTTTATTTTGGGTTGTGGGTGGCAAGCTGTTGGCAGGACCGGGTAGGACTCCTGCAATAGAATAGGGAGTTGGGTTCACTGACAGGACTGGACAGAGGTCAGGATGAGTCTGGCAACACCGGACTGCACGCCAAAATGCCGCTCGCCACAGCATGCAGACGAGGTAGTGGCGGCACTTACAGGTGGTTCCGAGAGGCAACTGCGCGCATTCTTGACTGCACACTGCCACAACGCCGCCACTTTGAGGGATGCTTATGGCCGCACGGCCCTGCACCTGGCAGCCTCGCTGGGCAAGAAGGCCCTGCTGGAGTGGCTCCTGGAGAGTAAGAGTGCTGACTTGATGGTGAAGGATAAGGAATCTGGCTGGACCGCTCTGCACCGGAGTGCCTTCTATGGACAAATCCACTGCCTCATGGCGCTGGTCAAGGTGAGTGCCTATAGGGGATTATATGACATGGTAGAGTGGGACTAGATATCTTTAAAATGCTACCCATGATCTAGAGTAAATGCAATGTTGGTCTTCATCAAGTATAACAAAACACAATGCAAAAGCAAGTTCTTCATCAGGTATGCCAATTATGTATACCAACATCGCTGCCGCCGCCATCGATGTCTGATTGGGTGAATGTGAGGCATGATTTGTAAAAGCACTTTGAGTAGTAGGCAGACTAGAAAAGCACTATATAAATGCGGTCCATTTACTATTTAGTCTATTTACATTGTTTCAGCATGGCGGAAACCACGTCCTCTCCACCCAGGACAAGGAGGGTCTCTCTGTTTTGGACTTGACAATGAAAGACAGACCAACACATGTTGTCTTTAAAAACGCTGGTAAGAAAAGAAGTTATGTCAGCCACTATCATCTGCACTTTAATTGACCATATAGTACCTCAGCTAGGCTGATTGTGAATGAATTGTAAAGTTTTTGTTTTTATAGTCAAGACAGATGGCTCGATGAAACACTTGAAGAGTGTTTACTGCTCATTCACACTAAACAGCACACTCTCCTCTCAAAAGCAAAGAACAACAATGGTTTCTGTTGGCGATAATGTTGTGGCTGGGTTTGTAATTGTGTTTTTTTTTTTTGGTCTTCCCAGACCCAACAGAGGTATACACCTGGGGCAACAACACTAATTTCAGTCTCGGTCACGGGAACCAGGAAAGCAGACAGTACCCTGAGCTGGTAGATGTGTTTGCCAGAACTGGGGTTTATATCAAGCAGGTAGGCTACCAATTTCTTAAGGGAGTAAGGAAATGTTTGGTACCATCCTGTAAGGATCACAAGACGAGGCTTCCCCACCTTAAACACCCTACTCTGTTGTGTCTCCCTCACACAAGGAACTCTATGACAACATGCGTCATGTTAATAAAAAAGAAAAGCAGCCGATCCACTTGGGTCTTCTAGATGAAGTACGTCACCTGGCTCACCCTGCAAAACATTACTTCCCCAGAGTCCTCTGTAATACAGAGCCTAGTCACTCCTTGAGCGAGCATTTGTAAAAAAAGAAAATTGTTTTTCCCCTTCAAGCACGGCCATTGTTTTAATTGACAGATTCTATTTTGTCCCTCTACTCGAGTGAAATCACAGCTGTGGAAATATTGGCTTAGATATTGCTTGAGGGGTGCACATTGTACTTTTGATAAATGAGGAAGTTATTGCTGATATGGCTATGGCACAAGTAACAAGAGACCATTATAGGCATAGTAAACCACTTAACGCTGTCCTTCTTTCACTATGGATTTCAGGGGGTATTAGAAATAGGAGGCCATCTGTAATCTCATTTGAGTAAGCTATTGAGAGAGTGAACGAGAGGACAGCAGAGCAGGTGTATCAGGCCGGGGCTGACTGGGTTTGTGTCCTCCCATATCTGCTAATTTGGGTCTTTGTGTAGCCTGTCTGCATGGTTTAAGCCACGCCGCCCGGGTGTACCAGCCAGGCTACAGTTTCATGCCACTTGTCATGTAGGTGCTCTTAGTGTGATTATTATAGCAGTTGGCGCCAATGCCCCCAGTGGTCTGTACACACCAGGTGCTAGTTGTACTAGATTAGGTCATGTGAATTGACTTTGTGTTAGATATGCTGTCATTTAAACTGTCTTCAAGGTTTGGGGTGTGTAAGCAGGTTTGTGACAGGGATTTTGTATTGAGATGATACATCCGGGCTATATTTCAGTATATCATTGCTGTTTACACAAGAAACCCAATGCTTTGCTGTTTTCGCTGACCCCGGGACTTGGTTGTAGACTAATTTCATAATGCTTAGAGGGGGACAGGTGGATCCCATTTCATGACCACACAACGACCCAGTGGTGCTCCGCATACAGGCACACAGCCTTTGTCTTCCCAACTCAACCCGACAGGTGCTGGGGGGTTAAATATTAATTCTAGAATGACATGTTTTAATTAAATGAACCATACTTGTGTGTATAAGTGTGTGTGTGTGTGTGTGTGTGTGTGTGTGTGTGTGCGCGTGGATGTCCCCATCAATGTGATACTCCAGGAAACATCATTGCACTCTATAGAGGGCTTGAGGGGCGCGATGTATTAGTAATGATGTTTGCTTTTCCACTTGTGCTATGGCCTTTATTGGCACTGTGTTTTACTATTACTACAAGAGGGCTTGGCCAGGGACATGGAAAGAGATACACCTATGAGGTCAAGACTATGATGATGAGAATCTTAATGAGCAACAACAACAATGAACTCTTCCCTCAAGAACTATTGGGAATCTCAACAATCCTATCTAACCACATATAGCATACAGACATATATTCATTAAATCACTTGTCCCTTCTCTCTTTAGGTGGTCCTGTGTAAGTTCCATTCTGTGTTCCTGTCTCAGAAGGGCCAGGTGTTCACCTGTGGACACGGACAAGGGGGGCGGCTCGGCCATGGGGATGAGCAGACTTATCTGGTGAGATGTCTGATAGACGTAGTCGTTTCCACTGCTGCTGCTGCTGCTGATGGCAGTTCATTCAAGTCAAGTCAAGTCAAGTTTATTTATATAGCCCTTAATCACTTTACAGTCTCAAAGGGCTTCACAAGCCCACAATCATAAAGAATTAAACGACATTCTGTTACTGAACTTGAAAGGGAATTATATGTTAGTGATACCATGCAATAGTCAGCGCTGAAGCTCACTAAGGCTATTATGTGCATTTCTCCTCCTCTTTTAAAAAAAAATTCTATCTCCTTCTCATCCACTCCTATTTTATTTTCCTTTTCCCAGGTTCCCCGGATGGTGGAGGGCCTGCTGTCCCACCACTGCTCCCAGGTAGCTGCAGCCAAAGACCACACGGTGGTGCTGACGGAGGAAGGCTATGTCTACACCTTTGGCCTCAACACCTTCCACCAGCTGGGCCTGGCTCCTCCACCCGCCTCCGCACATGTCCCTAAACAGGTGAGGCAGCGGGATGGCTATCTTGGACAAGATCGGCCATGGTTGAGAGATAGAATCCTTATTTGACAGTCCTTTTGTCAGACAATGTTTCTGTGCAGAATACGATTCTGTTATTGTAGTATGCGTTTGAGAGGCAGTTCACCTGATTGGGGATGTTTCCTTGACAAGCAGTAATCCTTGTTTTAGGCTATTGACATATTTCAGTTAGAATCAGATTTATTTGCCAAGTACAATAAGTGCACAGAGATTTGTCTTGGTGACGTTGGTACAGGAACAACTCCCACGGTGACATAAATACATATTGGCACATATGTTACAGGGACAAAGGTGTGGTGTGTGCATGGTATACACATTCAGCATTCTATCACTGTATATTCAGGCAGCATGGCATACAGTAGGTTTAGTTATGGCTGAGAGTCCAGCAGTACGTAGTGTGCCATGACATAGTTGTACTGAGTGGGATGGAAATGCATATGAAGTATGTTCTGAGCATGGCTATAGTTCCCTAGGCTGAAGTGGCATAGTGTACAAAGATATGTGAGTAGTGCAAGACTAGCTGTACATTGGATATCAAAAGTAAAAGATTTTCCGGTTTTTATTTCTGCTGGTTTAAAAAAAAAAAATGAAAACCCAGTGTTGATAGTGAAAAGAGTCTGATTTAATGTGTTTACATTTCAGGTCTCAAGGCAGTAAAATATACTGTACGTTATGTATTACTCTCTTTTTTTTCAGGATTAATCTGCATTTTTCTTTCTCCAACCAGCAATTTGACAATCATAACCTAGATTCATCTAAGGACTCCTTTTCCTTGGTGTGGAAATGCTACTAGTATTGTACTGACGCTCTCCTTGTCCGATGATGTACAGGTGTTCTCCAAGACCCTGAGAGGGAGGACTGTGATTGGAGTAGCAGCAGGAAGGTTTCACACAGTGTTGTGGACCAGGGAGGCTCTCTACACCATGGGACTCAACGGAGGGCAGCTGGGTAAGTTGCAGCCATTCAACGTTAAAATCCTCTTAATGTACACATATTTATGTACATGTTGTGTTTTTACTCTCCAAGTTGAATTTGCCAATAGAAACTTTGTTTCTTGATAGAAAGGGCAACATCTATTTACATCTATTTGGTCAATTTGGACTACAATAATCGTATTGAATTGATTATTTGAGTGACACTGACCTCTGTTGCCTGTTGACCTCCAGGTTACCTGCTAGACCCCAATGGGGAGAAGTGTGTGACGGCCCCCCGGCAAGTATCAGCCCTGCACCACAAGGATGTCAACATCGCCATGGCAGCGGCTAGTAATGGGGCAACCGTGGTTGTGACCGAGAAGGGGGATGTCTACCTTTTGGCTGACTACCAGTGCAAGAAGCTGGCTTCAAGGTGAATATTGGGGCAGTGGGACTGATATCATTGGTCATTAATCGTGAGTCAAGGCCAGATATGTAGACATAAAGTTTGTGTTTGTTGCAAACGTTTGGAAGTGTGAATGAATGAGGAGTACAATCACTGTCTCAATGCTGTACTTGTGGGTAAAGTGATTAATACGTCAGTATATTACCACTTTAAAGTACACGTTTTCCTTAAATGGGTTAATAATGTTTCTGTTTATGATTTCCCCATTTCCTTTTGTCTCTCAAAGGCAACTGAATATCAAGAAGGTCTTAGTCAGTGGGGGTGCCCTGGACCACCGTGTGGACCCGCAGGTCCTGAATGAGGGAGAAGGAGAGAAGGTGGCCATCTTAGCCCTGGATGAAGCTGGGAGGGTGAGTGCAGTCAGCAAGGATATTTGGAAATGCTTTCAGTGATGCATGGGTGCAAGAGCTCCGTCTACAGACAGATTTCCGTCAAAAGTGAATTATTTGTTCTGTCCGTTTATTTTTTTAGGACTCCATCACATACAGTAAAATGTTTTATTTTATACTTTTCATGTATAAATTGGTGCCTTTGCAAGGGATAAAAATCATGGCCAGAATGCACCAAAACCCCCCCTAGGTAACTTTGCACCTTCGGTGCTCATCATTGGACACCAGTAAAAAAGTTCTGTCAAATTGTTTTCTCACCAGCAGATATGGATCTTGTAGTTTGATCTTGATTACTGAGGAACAACTCTTTTTTTATCACAAAGACTCATCAGCTTGGATCTCTTTAAACTTTCTCTCCTTTTTCTCCCTGGATTTCAGGTGTTTTGTTGGCGTTCTTCAGGGAGCTCAGTGAGACAGTGCAGGTGGGCGTATGGGCGTCAGGTTTTCATGTCTGACATCGCTCTCAGCAAGAACAACATGATGTTCGTGACTCATGAAGGGGAGGGCTTCAGTGGCGTGTGGGCTGGAGAATATAAGAAGTATGGGGAGAAGAAAGGTGAGAAATTCTGGATGCTCAGTCATTGACTCAGCAAACTATAGGTGTTATACATCTTTTGTTTGTTGTTTGTTAATGTTAAGAACAATTTCAAATTGCAGCATTGGCACTCACATGGAACTGTTGCTTCATTGTGGCCTGATTTTTAAATGCTTGCTTCTTGTTATGCTACAGATGGCAGCGTGGAAGTGTGTGGTCATTCAGATGCTGGAACAGTGTATGAGCGTATCCGCCTAGAGAAGCTCCCCTATGTCCACCGAGCTGTCAGCATCACCATGGACTCCAAAGGACGCAACTTTGGAGTGCTTCAGTCCGACCCGAAAACAAGGTAGACACTGTCTCCCTTGTAGCATAGAGGTTCAGGATTTTTAGAAGCCTGTCCAATTAATTACCAATCAACTTCCCTCTTAGGACATCCAAAAGACTTTCAGAAATTGGAATTGGCATTGTGCTGGCATTTGTATTCAGTGAATGAGGAATGACAGTATTCCCTTCAACATCTCATTAAGGCCAGTCGCTTCATTCACTTCCAAAAGCTGTGGTTTGAATAAGTAATATAACTGTTGGAAGGGACTTTGATTAGACTTTGAGAGAATGGTGTAATTGCCCATTTACTTGCACTAGAATTGGTGACAAAAAGAGGCTGATGCCAGGTTTTCAAAAGCAATAAGACCAATGTCAATCTTTGTTCAGTGACTAAGAGGGGGCTTGATTAGCGGTCAGTAAGATGGTCTTCTAAAAATCAGTATCCAGTACAGTATTTTAAAGTCAAAATACTGTATTAAAGGGGACATATTATGCTTTTCCTTATTTTCTGACATATTTATAATGTTACAATATCGGATGTTCATATTAAACGTGTCCAACGTGTCAAATAATGAGCTAAATGAATGATAAAGTAATCCCTGTGACCAAAAAGCTCAGGCTTCAGACTGCTCTGAACGCTAGGTTTCAAACGTTTTTTTCTCCTTTCTGTACAAGCTGACGTCAACTCATGACGGATTTCTTTATACGATCATCTGCTCCAGGCAGTGACAAAAGCTCTGTGGTCAAAGACAATGAGGGAAAAGATGATGCATGCATGTGTTTACAGCGAAATTGTTTCAAGTAATAAGCAATCAACTATAACTGGGAGATACTATACAGTCGTTTGGTGACAGCAGAATAACATTTTAGTAGTTACATTACCTTTGTTATTTCCTTACAGCAGACATTTTCCACTTCAGTCGGCATTTTAGCACATTTCCAACACATACACCAAAGAGAGACGTCCTGCTGTAATCTTTGTTGCTGCAATTCTTGCTGTCCACTCTCATATTCCTGATAAGATTCGGGATTGAACATGTATGGTTGGATTTGAGAAGTTGCCAATTTCCAATCAAGAACAAAATTATATGTACTGTATATATTTACAGTTTACTTTCACTTTCCATACCGACAAGAGGATGTTGGCCAATCAGAAGAAAGTGGGCTTATAGGGAGGAGGGCCTTAAAGAGACAAGAGCTAATACGGCTTGTTTCAGACAGCACAAAGGGCCAGTATAAGATAAATAAGGACTTTTTTGAACTGTGAATCATGCAAAGCTACTCTAGTGGAGTCCCAGGATATACATAAAGACCTGAAATTAGCAAAATATGATCCCTTTAAGATTGAAGAATCGTTTTGCGTGACACTACATGAAATATAGAATGTTGAAGTTGATTTAAAACTGTTGATTTAAAAGAGCTAATTTTCTGACTTCCCCCTTCTTCCTGTTTCATTTATCTAGTTTGTACGAGATTCCCACTGTCTCTCCATCCTCCTTCTCCCAACACTTTCGGAGGCTCCTGGAGGAGGCAGATGAAACGGACAGCATCCACGATGTGACGCTGCAGGCCGGCAACCGCACCTTCCCCACCCACAAGTACATCCTATCCATGAGGTCCGAGTTCTTCCGGAAACAGTTTGTGGCTGAACGTAGCGGGGTTGATGAGGAGCTTGATGGAGAGGTGAGGAGGAGCGAGGACGCAGTGGGATGCGATCTGCTCGTTTTGGAGAAGATCCCTCCAGAGATGCTGGAGTATGCCCTGCACTTCATCTACATCGATTCCTGTGACCTGCTCGTGCACGGGGCCAGGCCCAGACTCTCCGGGCCCCCACCGGGCCAGAACCAGGTGAGGAAAATGAATAAAATCCTTTTTTTACACCATTTCTTATTTGTTTATTAATTTTTTTTAAGAATGCATGAACTCAATTTATTTCCTAATGTGTCTTTTTTTTTTCCTTGGCCAGGATCCAGAGCAGGAGAGGCTGATTAGCAACCTGCAGGACCTGAGCCTGAGAGGCCGCTCAGCTCTTGAGGTCTACCGCTCCCTGTCCCCAGCAACCAAAGGAGACGGGGACAAGGCCAAGAGCAAGGGCACCAAGCAAGGGAAGAAAGGAAAGGGAGGCAGAGGTGACAAGGCCGAAACCCATGAGGGAAGGTCCAACCCTGTAAAGATTTTACAGGGCATCGCAAAGAAGCTGGGCCTGGGCAGTCTGTCTGCACGGTGGGGGAACTAAGCAGCTGAATGTGATGCTCTAACCTGGAGGAAGTATGGGGATCTGGTGTCATTTTGCTCTAACTGTCTTTCCTTCTATCTTATAACAGACTGGATGGAGTCAAGTATGAACATGGAAAGATCAATGTCATAAACAAGAAAACTGGCAACAAACCCAAATTCAACCAGAAAAAGTGGCAAGTGTTACTACCTCATTTTGGTTTTGATTTGTGTAACAATATCAGTTGTAGAGTGGATTGTAATAAACATTATATTTATTCTGATATGTATCTCTCTTTGTGTCTCTCCATAGCTCCTACCTGTGTGATGTCACTCTGAAGTCTGAAGATGGGAAAGAGTTTCCCTGTCACAAAAGTGTGTTGTGTGCCAGACTTGGTGAGAACCAGTGTTGTTACCATCTTATCAACAAAGAGACACAGATGTTCCTAATCAGTCATGATTTATGTACAACCAGTACAGGTGTTTCACACCACAACAGCTAGTGGTCAAGAAGGTCTATTGTGTTGATGTATTGAAATACGGAATATAGATAGCTGTGTTCTCATCTGTCTGCCTCTCTTCTCTACAGAATACTTCCATAGTATGCTTGGGAACCCCTGGATAGAGGTATGTTTTTTTCATTTTAAAGGTCATATATGTCAATTTTGTTCTTAATCAAGCAATTAAATAAGAATAAGACGTCCACAGATGTATAAATATGCTGATTAAAAGTATTGCTTTTCCCGAAAAAAAATGCACCTATTTATTTATAAAAATAATTTAAATTTAAATGTAAATTGATGGCCCAATGAAACCTGTTGTGTTTTTGTCTGACTGACATCACAACAACACTCCCAACGTCTAGCTGAGCAGGGGAGGTGGAGGGGGACTCGTTCAGTGTTTTCAGTTGAACAAGTGAACACAAGCACCCTCTAGTGGTTAGAAAATATTACATATTTCACCTTTAAATCATTCTTAAACAATAGTTTTAGTAAGATAAACTGTCTTTTAATGTGTGA
This sequence comes from Polymixia japonica, assembly GCA_900302305.1. NCBI lineage: Eukaryota > Metazoa > Chordata > Actinopteri > Polymixiiformes > Polymixiidae > Polymixia > Polymixia japonica. The sequence continues at coordinate 4,004 of OMKK01032771.1, read as the reverse complement.
CAGTCGTAAATTTGTTTCTATGATGAACCAGAAATAGTAATGCTGTTTTATTGTGCCCCCCAGGCCACATCTTGTACTGCGCTGGAAATGCCCACTAGCTCAGAGATCCTGCAGGTCATTCTTGAGTATGTTTACACAGATGAGTCTCCCACCATCAAAGGTAGGTTCTCACATATAATGTTGACAGAAAGCACGTTTTGCTATCGTTATTGCCGTGATATTGGAAGGCCTGTGGTAGTAAACGTAATTGATTTGCCAGACCACAGTATGCTGTTTACACACTGTACACTGCACACTGCACACTGCACACCAGCCGTATTGGACAGTAATCAAGACAGCAGTCCGTTTTGGTCAGACTGTACCTCTGCCACTTTTTCCCACAGAGTGTCTGAATGTAGAGTTTGTCTGCAACGTCCTGGTTGTGGCCGACCAGCTGCTCATCACAAGGCTGAAGGAGATGTGTGAGGTTGCCATCACAGAGAACCGTACGTCCCGTCTTACACCCCTCTCCTATTACCCATCCTTGGACTTTTTCACCATCTTGTACCTACTTCAGTCCTCTGCGTCTGATTTCACAAACAGAAGGGATGGAAATGAGCCATCTTTCCATATCACAACTACTCTAACAACTTTCCCAGTGACGGTGTTTGACTGTGCTTGAGGCTGCTTGCTTTTCTGTTGCCAGTGACTCTGAAGAATGCAGCAGAGCTGCTGGAGTTTGCTGCTGTGTACAACGCAGAGCAGCTTAAACTCTCCTGCCTCCAGTTCATCGTGCTCAACATGGCCGCCCTGCTGGAGTCAAAGTGAGTGGTCACAGTGTTGTTATGTTAAAGCAGCCTTGTATGATCTTCCCTCTCTACCGATAACATTACAACAAGCCTTACAAAACGAGCTGGACTTTTCTCCTCCCCTGCAGCACCTCTCCGTCGCTCCTCTCGCCTGTCCATCAAACACCTTATGCTACAGGTGCCCAGATTCTTGGGAGGAGTTTAGAGATGGGCTGTGGATTGTCACCATGGTTTAGAAAAGAGGGAATATCAACACATTGGCAGATCATATTTCACTGAACCTTCGCATAGCACACAATCTTTCCATCTTATTTTAACTAAAATCTATCACACAATGCAGCTTTAACTTTCTCTTCAAGATTTATTCACTATATTTCAGGGCTGGAAGTTCTATACAGGAAGCATTTGCTTCAGCAGTTCTTTTCTTTTTTTTCTTTCTTTTGCTGCAGGAGAGACAGTAAAAATTCTTCTGTTTCGTGTGTGTGTGTGTGTGTCTACTTGCTTGTTTGTCTTGCCCTCAGAGCGCTGGATATTCTTAGTGATGAAATACTGCTGGAACTCTCTGCAGCCTACAGGAGGATGGTGAGTCATTTTCTCCCCTCTGTTAACCCATACAGCCTACTTGGTTCTTGTCCTCACTTTGGAGAGATGCCACAGCTCAGCTCTAGTTGAAAGGAATTTACTAGCATACCTGGCCAAAGAATATGTAGAAGATGTTTTTTGTTAGGAGGGAACCCCCCAAAGTAAAGTAAATTCCTAAAGTAAATTTGTAAATTCTTAAAATCAAACAGATATCCAGTGTATCCAGGGTTTTGTCTGTTTGTACCATTACCTGCATTTTGTACTGCCTGGAGTTATGAAAGAGACTTTTGATCGATGCCAGACTAAAGAGTTAGAATAGACTGAACAAGGCAATGCCTTTCTCCAGATTGATAAATGCAGGGTTTGTACAATCATCAAAATCCTGGAAATGTCATGGAATAGTTATGGCAAAAAATATTATCCTCAAAGGATAGGAAAAGTCATATAAATTTGTCTCTCATATCTCTATTTATTCTTTCACTTCATTAAAGGACGCCGTCATTACTCCAGTTGAATAAGATCAGACAGAGTGTTGGCTGCACCAGTTGGTCAGGTGCTGTCTGCGCGCCTAGTTTGCCAGAAACCGGCAGCTTAGCAAATAGAATGCCCCAGTTTTGAGTCCTAAAGCCCGGAAGTGTGTTAGCCACGGGTTCCTTCGCCAAAACTCTAGTGGATTTTTCCCATTGGGTTTTGTTTAGATCCATGAAATAAGGTCTGTGGTTAACACAAGCTTAAGAGATTGTCACGTTTTGTTCTACAAGATAAAATACATCACGGATGGTAAATATCCTAGTCGTGAAGTTTGAAATTTTTATGTGTTTCAGAAAAGTTATATTGATTGCATTCATGCTTCACAAATCTTAAAAGTGGTGTTCATTTGTGAAGATTATCTTGTTGAACAAAACGTATGAATGTCATACACTTTGCCACAGAGCTTATTGTCTGCATCAATCCAAACCCAATGGGGTAAAAAAACATTTGAGTTTTGGCTAAGGAACCCATGGCTAAATTCCAGGTTTGCCTATTAAAAAAACGTCATCAGTTCGACACTCTATAGCAATGTTATGCCAGGAAAATGCACATTCAACAATCTTTGACTGAAAAAGGACGAGTATCAGAAATGGCTTGCAAAAGATGTAACGGAAGTATGGCCAAATCCGGAAATTTCTACCAAAAATCGATGACTGACAGTCAACAGTCAATGTTGTTATGTTAAGTTATAGAGATGTAATGGAAATCCATACCATGTGGATAAAAATGGCTTACGTTTGAAATTGGTACAGATACAGTACTTCACAATTTACCTTATGATGAAGATGGAGCACTATGAGCTAAAAGAAACAAACAGCTTGATGACCTTCCATGTTGTGCTGTTGTATCAGATCCCAGCCATGCAGAGGAGACTTATCACACCCTACCCTGGCGCGCCAGACCTCAGTGTGTACGAGGATGAGGATTTGGACTTGGCGTTCAGCCCCAAATTGGAAGCAGAATTGGAACATTCCTGCAGGTACACCGACAGGACAGCTATTGTGAATTTTTTCCATGTTGATTAATTTTGTGTTGGTCCTGACTGTACTGCTATGGAAAGATAGATATTTTTTTCAATACTGAAAATAAAGTAATGAAGTGAAATATTACATTACCGTAACGGTAAAGTTGGTGGTTAATGAGAAACTGAGTCTCTTGCCCAGGCTTCCTGAAATGTATCATTGTACTTCTTGGAGCTGGGTGGTATAGTGTTTTTTAAGGTAAACCACTTTGGATTCAAGCAATCGTGTGGATTTTCTACTTATTTTATTTTATGGTACATTTCTACTATTTTATAGTTTTGTTTGTTAAAAAATAACACACACACACACACACACACTGTACAGAGTACAGAAGGTAGTCCATTAAACCACATAGAAGTCAATTGCTAATGCATCCTGGAGGCATACACTCGTCAGGAAGCATAGTCTTATTACTTTAATCACTGAACACTTCATTACCCCCAATATTCTCATATCATCAAAAATGTGAAAAATGCAGTGAATTTTGGCAGTGTTGCACAGCACTAGTTCTTCTAAAAAACACAAGTCGTGACTAATTAGTGTATCAACCCATAGTTGAAGGACACACATAAAACACATTTTCCTCCATCATACATGTTATCTGTGAATAAAGGTATGGAATAAATACTGAGGTGTCAAATCCATGATCAGCATTTGTTTTCAGTATTTGAGTTCTGAATATCACAGGCATCTTTACAAGCTGTTCAGTTTTGGCTCCGTTCCCGACGTCACTGGTGAAACTCGTTTGCATTAGATCAATCATACTGAATCACTTATTTCCATAATCCCTCCCCTTTTCCCGATAGAGCTCCTGCTCAAATCACTATGTGCTGATACCTACGACTATGGCAAGTTGGTACTGCCATGTAGAGATGCCTCCCGTTCTAAATGAGTAAAACCCTGAGTATTGATAAGGTCCGACATTATCGGTTCTGCTATCGGTGCAGGAATTTATGTAAACGTTGCGAACATAGACTTGACGCTTTCTCTCTCTCTCTCTCTCTCTCTCTCTCTCTCTCTCTCTCTCTCTCCCTCTGTATCCCTCTCTCTCTCTCTCTCCCTCTGTATCCCTCTCTCACTC
>OMKK01032770.1:14577-31824 GCA_900302305.1 Polymixia japonica | reverse complement strand
AATGATAGATGGTCAGGGCGAAGGGCGGCACTTGGGCTATGAATGACAGCTGGAGAGAGAGAAAGCGACAGAAAGAGACAATTTTAGAATATCTGTTGAAAAGATTCTAACTTCTATCAATTCATTATATTATTATTATTATTATTATAACCTTTATTTAAACAGGGTAGAACAATGAGAATCAACTTCTCTTTTGCATGTTTGCACACCCTGTGAATAGGACATAGCAACAGGCAAAATACATATGATGAAACATAATAATAAAATCAAAACAAAATAATACTAAATTAGTTACAAATACAAAGTTACAATAAAATCAGACCTATATATAAAAGTATAAAACGATATAGATCGGACCTGTATATATTATAAAACAGCACAAAGAATAACAAAACAATAAAATTAAATAAAAATTAAAACAATTATTAAATAAAAAATGTCCAGTTTATGAACCTCCATAGCACCTGAAAGCCTTTTTATCAAGCTCAGATTTAAAAGGAGGAACCAGGAGTGAGCCAGTCCTGGGATCTGGTGTGATACTGGTTACAGTAGTGAAGACAGATAAAAGGGTACTTTTCCTAAAACGGCCTTATAGATAAAAAGCAGGTAGTGATAATTTCTCCATTCAGTGAGGGATGGCCAGCCAACCTTGTGATACAAATCACAATGAGTCATAACATGTTCAGCAGAGATTAATATTAAGGCACTATGACAGACTGCATCTGCAATGTGAAGGTTGCTGCTTGCATGTACATTATATCACCATAATCCAATATTGACATGAATGTTGACTTTTTGACTCTTTTGACTAGCCCTCCTAGTCATCTGTCAGGATGCTTTCACACCTATAGTTTGCTTGCTTTGTTCCGAACCAAATACAATGTTGCAAAGTGCTACCTAACCTTTGCCAAAGTGTAATTTTAAAAAGGTGAGGAAACTCTGTAGGAAAATAGCTGCAGAGCGTCATCAGCACTGTAATCAACAGTACTCATTTTATAATTTTTAGGAAAATAAAGCTACACAGCTATTTTGACAAAATACATATTGCATTCAATAATTTGACACCACCGCTAAAAGCATTGTTTATATCAAGTTCTGTTTATTAGACAAGTACACATCATGTAAACGAAATATATGAATTTTGTTTTGTTTCCTGTAATTAAGTCAGATAGCGTTCTCACCTGCTGTGAACCGCACCCAAGTGTGATTGCAATTGTTCCAAGACCCCCCTCTTTGTTTGGTGCGCACTACTTTTTTTCAATTCAATCAAACCAAAAACAGCAAAGGTACTTTCACCGGAACATTCAGAAGTTCAGGATATGAGTTTATTAGTTCATTACCTGGAAGGCCTCCTTTGAAGCCTGCATTGGCTTCTCCCACACGGCAGACAGCTGTGCTGGAATTTGGCGGCCCGACTCCATGGCAATGACCCGGATGGACGGCATGTCAACGTGCACGCTGACAACGGACGAGCGCAGTTGTCCCGTGGGGTTGTAGACAACTAACGAGCTGGAAAAAATAAATAAACATTCATTACATGAATCAGAATATGTCTAGAGCGGTACAATTTCTGGTGAAATTGTAAAGTGTGCTTGCCCCTTTTTCTGTCCCTTTTTTGCCCCTCTGCTCATCTCCTCTGCCCCTCTCCTTTGCTCATCTCTTCTGCTCATCCCCTCTCTCCTCTGCTCATTTCCTCTCCCATGCTCATCTCTCCTGCTCATCTCTTCTACTCCTCCTCTCCCCTGCTCATCTCCTCTCCTCAGTCCTCAACTCTACATCACTTAGTTGGCACTGCCACTGAAGCTCTAGAGCATTTGTGGGGGTTTGCTGCCATCTAATTGTTGAAATATGCTATTGACTGCTGAACCAGCCTTCATAGGGACAACTCCATGGATTTACGCCTAGAGACAGAAGAAACCGTCCTCCAACAGGAGATAATAGTAGTGTGCTCGGCAAGCACACTAATTAATAAAGAATTAATTAAATAAATCTGAATAGATGATAATAATATGAAAATAATTGTGTTAATAAATGGAGTTAATGATATAGTCCTTTATTTACACATATCAACATACATGTGTCAACTATATGCACTCTGGCAGTTTAAAATGACAAAAACTGAATTGCAGTGCACCATACATGTCCTATATCCATCAGTCATTAATCTAAAAGTCATTAATCTAAAAAGAACAGTGAGGAAGCACAATACAAATGTAAATGTTCATATCAGTGACCATTCAACAATGATAGGTAAAATATGATAGTGATGCGGCTAATATACTATTATTTTAAAATCTCTACTAAAAACACACTTTTATAGAATTGTTTTTATCCATTTATGTGTTCCCATTTTATGCTGCTCTTACACTTGGATTTTATTATTCTGTTTCATTATCTGTTCTATTCGTATTTTGTTATTTTTTTATCTGTATTATGAACCGTTCCATTATATTTTTGCTATCATCTGTCATTTTATTATGTATGTAAAGCACTTTGTAACATTGTCTTGAAAAGTGCAAGTACAAATAAAGTTTTAAAGTAAATATTTTTACATTTAAATAATAAACTGTGGTTATAATATACAAACTATATTGATGATTTGCAAGGATTTACATATTTTTAGGGTTAAAACCAATGCCGAAATAATTTCAAAGACACAACCCCTTTCTCAGTCCCACCTGCCTGTTGTCTGTAAGCCCAAACCTTTCTCTGACCCAGCCCCCTTCCTCTTACCGTGGTTCAGTGCCAATTTTCAGGACTGTCTTCACTGGCAAGGCGTCTTGCGATGGCTGGACCTCCTCCTAAATAACAGAAAAATAATAAATAGACAGACAGTTCAAAAATAAAAAAAATAAAATAAATTATTAATGATAATAATTTTATTTTTATTTTTAGTCAACATGTTATTTTATTTTACTTTATTATATGTTGACTGTTGCTTATTAGTCTCATAGTTAATATTTCTTAAGCTTTTCCTCTTAGTTGGACCTCTACTAAACATTAAATCATAAATTATTAATCGTATGAATAATTGTATTTCTATTTCTCCTCAACACGTATAACCCCTAATATCACACAGTGTTATTAGGGGTTCAAGCCTATAGGGCTGAAACCCTATTGTTTTTGTGCTGGTTTGTTATTATTGTTCTTCAGAAATTCTAATGAGATGGTACATGACTTGGCCACGGTGGCGCAGTGCATGCACTGCTGCCTCACAGCAAGAAGGTCCTGGGTTCGATTCCCACCTGGGGCGGGTTGGCACTGTGCTCAGGTGGGTTATCTCCCTGCCTTTCTGTGTGGAGTTTGCATGTTCTCCCCGTGCTCACATGGGTCTCCTCCAATATGGACCCGAACTAAAAACATGCAGAACACTACCCTGTCCGGTCCCTGACCGAGGTCTCTCCGGAGGAAGGATGCAGCGAGGATGGGAGAAATGCAGAGGACAAATTTCACAGCCACCTGTGTGTGTGCATGTCTGGCTGCCCTGCATGTTGTGCACGTATTGTGTGTGTTGTGACAAATAAAGCTTTCTTCTTCTGATAGAAACATGAGATTTTGCCTGTGCATTGATATTTCAGTGCAAATGCTTCACAAAAGAATTATCCAGATCAGCCTAATGAAAACACTATAATTAAAGGTCATAGTTTTGACATGTAAAAAGGCCATAAGCCATATGTCTGATTGACACAAAACTTGGTATACATATCCAATCATCCCACCTCTCCAAATCTGCCACTATATCCACCAAATTAGATTTTTTACTAATTTGCATTTTTTAAACACGTTTTTTTTACCTATCAATACCAAACACAGCAGGTACACAGCCTAAAAGCACCTACTTATACAATGCAACTATAAATGACTGATTGGATGAATAGTATGGCCACCATTAACCAATTAACTTGAGAAAGGCCTTGGTCGAACACCAAATCCACAATAAACCTAACCCATAAATGACCATTTGTCAAATCATCACAAAACTTGGTGCAGATGTTGAGTAGAGGTACTGAAACCAAGGGCATGTTACAATTGAACAGTAGGGGGTGCAACAAGTGCAAAGAAATTGGAATTTCTCAATGTGATTGACAGAATTTCACAAGTATCAGTCAAAATCCAAACTTTGGTTGCAATTGGCACATGTAGGCGTGGTCCATCACATAATGGCTTATAACTCAGATTGAGTTCATACAAACACCATTGGTTGGTGATTGGTTAACTTGGTTAACTGGTCCAAAGTTCTTTGGAAAATTCACACCAAAGTGTATGCAAATCAATCAAACTGTGACCAAATGGCAGGACTTTGAATGTTCCACAATTCACAGTAATGTGAACTACTGAGATGAAAAACAGAGATGATCAGCATGGGAAATGTATATAGCTTGGAACATTATTTGTAATAACTCATTGATCATTTGTGCAACCCAGAAATTGGTGATTGTGGCTATAAATCTATTTGACTTTATTCTATTTTTACTGTTGCTTCTTTGTTTTTATTATTACCTGCCGTGTTATGTTTATTAATGAAGCTGTTATTAATATCATAACAATATAATAACCTACCAGTTATTGAAGGTACAAAGTGGAACATTTCCACTGTGTTACTAGAATAAAATGCCGTGGAAATATCTGCAGGAAGTTTGAAAGAGGTTTGAAATTATTTCTCAACACAAGTCTACCATATGCCTGAGATATCCCATTTAGAAAAATGTGTCTGTGACGGACTTGTCTTTATGTTTACTAGTTGTAACCTCCTGTGAGTCGTGCTAGAGTACGCAGCCCTGTAATGGCCATTTATACAATGTGCGCATGTAATGACATTTTTAATGCAAATGAATCAATACTTTGTTATGAAATAATGCTCCGTACTCTAGCATGACAAATATACTTTGTGGTATGTTTTGAGTCATTCGCATGAAAAGCCATTATGCGCGCACTATGTATAAATGGCCAATGCGGGCTCCATACTAGACACACATTTCAATGTTATTGAATGTTTTGTTGAATTTACATTCATCTTGGCAACTACTTACCATTTGCAAAAACATTTTGAAGGTTAAGGAGTTTTGGGATTTAAGGGATTTTGGATTCATGGGGTTTTGGATTTAAGGTTTGTTTTTATTTAAGGTTTTTTTTTGGATTTACCATATGTAAAAAGGACTTCGATGGGTCATGCTGATAGGTTGTCTTATCCTGTAACACGAGCCAATGGGCAGAGTTTAGCAGCACCTCCTTCAGGTTGAGGATAGAATGGAACAATCTGGAAAATAAGCATTAAATACACAATTAACACATAAATATTAAAGTAAGTAAGTAAAGGCTTAAAAATTAGAATACAAAATACATGTACAAAGTAATTACTTAATTTGCTTTAGTAAAGAATCGAACAATCTAGAAAATAAACACATCAAATGACACAATTATATACCTTGTATAATACTCAGTTTTTTATATATATATATATATATATATATATATATGTATGTTAAATATATTTTTACAGCATAGATCCAGAATATCTATGATATATACAGTATATGTACAAACTAATACGTGACAAGCTACACTGAAATCTACTTTACTTTGTTTTAGTAAAGAATGTAACACTATAAAATAAACACCAAATTACACGATTACACTGTTAAAAATATATATAAAATATAACAACTCTGGATGTACGCTATAGAAATATATAAATACATGAACAAACTAATACATCAATCAATCAAATTAACTTTATTTAGATAGCACCTTTTCTGTAGAAATAATACAATTAAATAAACAAGTAATACTGTAAGTAAAATGTGCAACAAGCCTGGTGAAATTATCAATTAAAAAAAAAAAAACACAGCTCCAAAACTAGAATAAATATAGCCATCGCTTCTGAGAGATGGCGAAAACATTGTGACTATATAAAAGAATTAAAACCAATGCTGAGCTGGCCATGCTACTGTTGGACAGGTAAACATCACAGAGCTGTATGTAGCACATAGCTAACGTTAGTTAATCATAGCCCTTGGTTGGAGCAAACTAACATAGCTGCCAAACGCATTTTACTGGCTTTTACTTTGAGGATTTTTCTTTTGCATTGTCAGCTAGTAGTACAGTAATAGTAAAAGAGATGTAGATGTCTCGTTACCCAGGAGAACACTGGTAGAACACAAAGTGTGCTCAGTATGTGTGCTTTCTCATTCTAATGGATTACGTGCGGCACAACCTTTCCTTGTTTTACAAGTAATAATATAGATTTACTAATCAAATGTGCCCTACATGTTTCATCACCCAAATCTGAAAAGTTGGCATTCTCAATTCAAAAGTATTCAGATAGGGTGAGGAGGGTGGGGGGGTGACAGACACTTATGTAGGAGGTGTTTCAATTTACCAATGTTTTTGAAATTCCTGCTGGTTGCCGATAGTGGTCAGTAAAGAAAACATTTTACTGATTATACCTTTAATGCTAAAACAAATGCATAATCATAGGGGACTAAAGCTACAGTTGTGGACACATGCTATGAATGTAGGTCATAGGGAGCAAAAACAACATGCTAATACTAAGTAAATGGGGGTAATGAGAAATAATTCATGCTAACACTAAATTAAGTGATAAAGACCAATGCCACATGGTAACACTAAATGAATGGGTGTCTTTGGCACTAATGCTACATGTTAACTGTGTTGGTACCTGGTACCGTTGCCGATGTCCTTGGCTGTTTTGTTGGCAAAAAGAGGAGGAGAAGAAAAAAGAAAAAGTGAGAAAGAAACAATAGAGGAGAAAGAGGGAACTACTAACACTAAATGAACCAGCATCATAGGGGACTAGTACGTACAAGTTCTGACAAGTTACAGGGTTTGATGCCGCTGCATGCTAAATACTGATGCTAAATGCTAATTCTAGTTAGCCAATGTAGGTTGATTGATAGGTCAATGGAAGTCACAGGGGAATTAAATGTTACCATGCTAACACTTAATGAATGAGAGTCATGGGGTTAGTGCTAAATAAATTAGCAGTGAAATGAGCTAAATGCTAACATGCTAATGCTAAATAAATTATACATGGGACTAATGTTTAATGAATAGAGAGTAATGGGAACTAGATGCTAATTTCTAACATTAGGCAAACAGAGGTGGTAGAGCTAAAGCCTAACATGCTAATGCTATATGAGTGATTCAGAATCATGAGAAATGGGGAATTCATCTTCTAATGCCAGGCAAACAGGAAGTAACAGGGAGCTAAATACTACCATGCAACCGCAGTAATATAGTGACATGCTAACCACACAATCCATCACCTGATTCCATAGTCCTGGACAACTCGGTCCTTGGCTGTTCCCGTCACAGCATCATGGTGCTGGAAGAGGCCCAGGTTCTGCCGCGCTGCCGTTAGCAACCGGTAGCATTCAGTCGCTGGGAAGTCACCACGGTTACCACCGTCCAGCCGGATTTCGGCCAGGGCTAAGCTGTATAGAATTTCGGCCGCTCTGGTCGAGAGACATACAGAATGAAAAGGAGAGAGAGAGAGCTAGTTTGCATTAGCGTTATCATTGTTGAGAGCATTCATTGTTAAAATCAAGGGTGCAGCTAGCTGCAAGCTAACTAGTTACAAAATAAAACCTTGGCAAGTGGCAAGAAAGAGTGTAAATGACAGAAATTACCATGGTCAAGGGATGTAGAGAGAAAAAGTAAACGAGAGAGAGAGAAGGTTAGCTAATACAAACGTTTTTCTCTCTGTTTCTCATTTCTATTGTCTCTCTGCCCAGGCACTGGACATCTTTTTCCCCAAATATTTTGAATAGGAAGTTGGAAATGCTAATGGACTAATTGCAAGCTCTCTCACTCTCTCTTTCTAAATACCCTTGAGAATTTTAGTGTTTCCAGTAGTCAATGGCTAATGGCTCTCTCTCTCCTTTCTGAGAGAACACATTATGCTCTTCACAATAATATGACCTCGGAAATTTGTAAAATGAACTTTGGTGTTCCACAGGGGTCAGTTCTTGGTCCATTACTGTTCTCTATTTACATGTTGCTTCTGTCTAGTGCTTCTGTCTACTGTCTAGTGTAGCATAGTTTTACAGTTTAGCACAGCTTTGACACATTAATTGGCTTGACTGCTGAGTCACCATTGGCTCTCTAAGGTACTGCCATAAAGGAACCAGCAGGGCTAGCCAGCTTACTATGAGCTAGTTGTAGATACATCAGTTTTCTGGTTGATGTCAACAAGGATTTCCTCTCTCTGCTTTGGCAAGTGTAATATAAATGAGGCTAGTCTCCCTAGTTAGCACTCGCGAATTCTCTAATCATAGTCAACCCTAGCGAATTCTCTAATCATAGTCAACCCTAGCTGCCTATCTTCAGAACTAGGTTAGCTTCCTAGTTAGCATTGGATTAGGTGCCTGCCCCGGACACTCTCACTTCCTTAGTCTTTCATTATTGCCCCATTACTCAAATTGTATGTTATCATTCCATTTACAATCTAACTTGATTGAAATTTTGCCCACTCAGCGCCTATTGATAGATAGATAGATAGATAGATAGATAGATAGATAGATAGATAGATAGATAGATAGATAGATAGATAGATAGATAGATAGATAGATAGATAGATAGATAGAAACTTTATTGCCATTTCAACACATTGGGATTTGTCTTAGTGCAAATATGCTCATTAAAAACATTACAACATTTACAACAGACTTTACAGACTCCACACGTAAAACCATTCCATACATACAGAAACAGGGAAATGAAAACCTGAGGAACAGTTAAAGAAAATAAAAACCTGAGGATATAGAGTGCCACAAGTGCCTAAAAAGAGCTAAAGTGCTACAGAGCTAAAGTGCATATTACGTTTTCTAAAGTGCAAGTTGGCTAGTGCTAGCCCTTCTAGCACAAAGTGCTTGTGCATTGGGGCTGGAGTTGATGTGTCAAACAGCCTCAGGATATGTGCTGTTCTTAAGACGACATGTCCTACACTTTAGACTCTGGAGTCTCCTGCCAGAGGGGAGGGGTTTGAAGAAGGGGTAGGCGGGGTGCGAGGGGTCACCCATCACCTTTTCGCCCTTTCGCTTAATGCGAGTGGCATATAAAGAGGCCACAGTAGGAAGGTCACAGCCAATGATTTTCGATGCAGTACGTACAACTCTCTCTAGCTGCGCCTTGTCATATTATATGTTATAGACTGGCTATTTGAGATTTTGTTCATTTGTGTTATTCTTGTTGTAATTCATGCTTAGCATTTTTACCACTTGCCTCATGCACGCTTTTATTGTTTGCAAAGCACTTTGTGACCCTGTTTTGAGACATGCTATGCAGGTAAAGTTTATTATTTATTGTTATTATAGGTTCATGTCAACCTTGATGATGAGAGCAAGCTCAATCAAACCAAACTGCTACTGAATGCACCTGTAGATTATGACATGGAAGAGGAGGAGGAGGACGAAGATGATGACGATGATGAAGATGACGACGAAGATGATGACAATGACCTTGAGTTTGCACCTGAGGGGGACGATGAGGATGAAGATGATGGTTATTGAAATTCTTAGCTACATCAGTATTTCAGAGGGCTTTAATGTTTGCATCAGAAGAATCCATGTATAAAGGGACAGTATTTGTTTACCCTTTTTTTTTTTTTTTTTTTTTTATCTTTCTTCAGAAGTCTAATTTATTTGAGTGCAAGGATAACAGTTGTATGTGACAAGGTGTTGATACGTGGAGTATATAGATGGTAACAGTCACAGTGTGATGGTAACCGTGTTCTCTCTTTGGCATTAGTCAAGGCATGTCATTACTTTTGCATACCATATTGGAATTGATGTGTCCATTTTTCTGATAAATGTCTCACTGTTTGGCAGTATGACGGTGTTATTAGGTACTTGTAGCTTGCTGGTGATATTGCAGTTCAAAGAAGTTGAGATGTGTCTCTGAGCATGAAAACATATGGCTGGGCCATATAAGAGGGCAGTGACTCTGCATTATGTAATGTAGGGGTAGGTATGTTGATAAGCACAAAATAAAATGTTTTGTCTAGGGTTCACCTGATTGATTTAACGATTTACATTACCACCCCTAATCTAATACACTGAATCCTAGTCACACTTGTAAATAATCAAACAGTGGTTTGATAAACATGTTACAGAAGTAAGGCTAATTCATGGGACATTTTCTCCTCACTCAATCAAGGTTGTACTTGTGTTATATTATTGTCCTAACCTTTCCAAGGCACCCACTTTTGCAAAAAAAATGCAGTGCAAACACTTTCTGTTTGCAAACCATTCAGCATTTTCTAAACAGCTAAAACAATAAAGTGAGTCTCACAATGAGATCTGCTTTCACACCGAGAGCAGGGACAGCTCTGGAGAAGAGTGATACTACAGCAGACCACATACAATAGGGATTCCACCAATAGATATATACAGCTTTCCACATTGTCTACTGTTACAGGAGGGCTTAGACTCAAACTAGGGACTTGGATTCAGTGCACACTTTGCAGTCCGGCTCATGAACACCTCATAAGGCACACAGGTAACTGGACTTGCACTATTCTTTATTCAGTACAGTTGCAAGATGTAAATTCATTTTGTGATTGGGATGGATTTGTGGTAGCAGCTTTATCTTATTTTCTCATGCAACAGAGCGACGATGGTATATGTGGTATGATTCAACTGCAATTCGTGCAGTTGATTGGAATTCCAATATGGTTGCAAATTGTTTAGCTTTATAATTACATAAACTGGAAATGTTGTGTTACTACATGTTTACAGCTAAAGCAGCAAGATTGCAATTCACTAATATTTTCCACGAGGAGTGCTGAGCCAATAATCTCAAATCCATGGGAGCTACTCAAGAGAAAAAGAAATATGACAGGGAAATTATATTGTGATAACTCATGGGTCAGACTGAACACACGCCTATTATTTTGACATATAAAGAAAATATGAGGCTCAACTCAAATTTTTTGAAAACTGAAATGGGTGAAAGTATGAAATTAAAATAGTATTTACACTTTGAATTATGCTGTCTCCGTTTATTTTAGTATTTGTAAGCAGAATCTCTTACCTTGACATTAAAACGCAATACATTACTATTCATTTCCTATTAGTCAAATGATGAAGCTACACTGTTTACAGATTTTCATTTATTCTAATTGTATCAGAGTACTGCATCAGATCTCTGATCCTGTTTTTGTTATGTGATTCTGTTCTGTAAACATATCAGCCTCTATA
Organism: Polymixia japonica; assembly: GCA_900302305.1. NCBI lineage: Eukaryota > Metazoa > Chordata > Actinopteri > Polymixiiformes > Polymixiidae > Polymixia > Polymixia japonica. Next base: position 20,605 of record OMKK01032770.1, on the reverse strand, counting down.
ACATTAACTTTGCTTACAGAGGTGAAACCATAGTGTGTAAGGGATCTGACCACTTCAGCAAAATAAGCTCACACTCCATTGAGTCTGAATAGGGGCATTTGGCTCTGCATTAGGGACATGGGACACCCTCTATAGTCCGTTGCACTAGATGCTTCTAGACTAGTTTGATGGCAATTAACAATAACCACATTAGGAATTCATTTCACTATCTCTTAGACTGTTTTTAAACGAGAGGTGTGTTTGCATGAACGTGCAGTGAAGTGCAGACAATCTTATACGTCATTCTTTTTTCTTTTTTTTTTGCTTCAGGCCAAGCTCGGTACGGGGGCATTAAAGTGGTGCAGTTGAGATCTGATCAAGTAATGCTGAATTGTTCTCTTCTATGTGCAGAGGTCAGTGAGTGACTGGAGTAGAACAAGACAGTAACTGTGCTGCAGGCTCAGGAATACCATGCTGTCCGGCTGTGCGATCAGGGTGTGCCATGTGCTTATGTTGGTGCTGTGTCTGTCTGCGGCTGAGGACTTCGACTGGACAAAGAACGACCGCGGCTCCTTCTATTATGGCACTTTTCCAGCTGGTATGAGTCCTATGGACATGAGTTGTTAACACATTTGGCAGGGATGAATGCATTGTTTCAGATGGTGCTCTGTTGCTTATTGGCTGACCTCCTATGTCATCTAACCTGTTGAGTTGGTTGGTTGTTGAAATTTCATTAGGATTTTCGTGGGGTGCCGGCAGTTCGGCCTATCAAACAGAAGGAGCCTGGGACAAAGATGGAAAAGGACTGAGCATCTGGGATGTGTTCTCCCACAAGAAAGGCAAAATCCTGCGTAATGACACAGGGGATGCTTCCTGTGAGGGCTACTATAAAATCAAGGTGTGGTGATTTGGAGACAGGCCTACTATACAAACACTGCCTGTCTACTTTTTTTTTTTTGTATCTATGCGTGTGGTGAGAGGGAGTGAGAGAGAGAGAGATAGGGAGCAAAAGTAAGTATAACTATAACATTGCTTTGCGTGTCTGTATTTTACAGGATGATGTCTCTTTGATGAAGGAGCTGAAGCTGAACCATTATCGTTTTTCCATCTCCTGGCCCAGACTCATTCCCACTGGGATTAAGTGTGAGTGACAGATGTTGGATTAAGCCTATTGGGGCTGAACTGACACATATAATTCAGTGTATTAGTGGCTAATGCTGAGTACTGTATGCTATAACATCCTTTGCAGCTGACCACATAAATGAAAAAGGAGTCAAGTACTATGATGACCTGATTGACCATCTGCTGGAGAACAAGATCACTCCCGTTGTCACTTTGTATCACTGGGATCTTCCACAGGTTGGTACACAAAGTCTTGATGACTGCCAACCTCACCCTCAATACATTTCAGTTATAAAGCTATGTATTGATCATTTAATTCATCTTTACTGGGAAGGTCTTTCTCCTTGTGCTTTTTTTTTTAGGTCTTACAAGAAAAATATGGTGGATGGCAAAACATTAGCATGGTCAATCATTTCAACGAATTTGCTAACCTGTGCTTTGAAAGATTTGGCAATCGAGTGAAATACTGGGTCACATTCAACAACCCATGGGTAGGTTTAATTTTGGTTTTCACCTTGTAACACGAGGATTTACAGTGGAGATTAACACGTAGCAACCTCTTACTATTCTGCAGTATACCAATATATTCTGTTATTCTACCGAACTACAGTCAGTAGCAGTGGAAGGCTATGAAACGGGCGAGCATGCTCCCGGGCTGAAGCTGAGAGGAACTGGGGCCTACAGGGCAGCTCATCACATAATCAAGGTATGGGAGCGCAAATGATATCTATCCCCGTATCAAAAAGCATTTGAGTTGATGACCGGTTTGAACTCATAGATGATCGCATCGTCTGATAACGGGTTATGTATTTTTTTTTCCCCCCGATAGGCTCACGCTAAAGTTTGGCACACATACGACACGCAGTGGCGGGCGAAACAAAAAGGTAAAAACACGGTCAAAAGTCACTTCGCTGGTGTTAATTCAGCATAAACTTGTCAACGTGTTGGAGCACTGAGAATTGCCGTCCCCCTTCTGCAGGTCTGATTGGCATCTCTCTGTCTGGGGACTGGGGAGAGCCGGTGGACATCGGAAACCAGAAGGACATTGAAGCGGCTGAGAGATATGTCCAGTTCTACCTGGGCTGGTTTGCCACACCTGTCTTCCACGGAGACTACCCTCAAGTGATGAAGGACTTCATTGGCAAGTTGCACCGCACAGAGATTATGTACAGAGCCGGCTCTAGGGCTTTGGCGGTCCTGAATGAGGTTGTGTTTGTGGCTCCAAATCGCACACCTGAAAGAACTCACTTAGTTGCTCATAGCAGTCCATCGCAAAGGAAAGATAACACCACCTTCACTCTATATCTGTTGATGCTTGTGCCTCTGTGCGTGGCCCTAAACGACCGCACGCGTTTACGCCAGTGATGTGTGATATTAGTCATTAAATGGTATCTTGCCGCCTAACTTTTGATTGTGTCTCCTGTTGTGTCCAGGAAGAAAGAGTGCCCAGCAGGGCCTGGGGACGTCTCGCCTGCCCACATTCTCCTCCCAAGAGAAGAGCTACATCAAGGGTACCTGTGACTTCCTTGGCATTGGCCATTTCACGACCCGCTACATCACCCAGAAGAACTACCCGTCTGGTCGCAGTGGCAGCAGCTATTTTACTGACCGCGACCTGGCTGAGCTGGTGGACCCTCGCTGGCCTGACCCTGGGTCTGAGTGGCTCTATTCTGTGCCTTGGGGCTTCAGACGCCTGCTCAACTTTGTCAAGGTGAAATGTGGTCCCCATTGCGTATAACTGACGATGCACAAAAACGCCAAGATTTTGATACACCTAAATTGAGCGTATTTCCTAAATGCTTTCTGGGTAAAAGCAGGTTACAGTGTTGTTGTGATTTGGTTCTCACTTAGACTCAGTATGGGAACCCGATGATCTATGTCACAGAGAATGGAGTCTCTGAGAAGATGATGTGCACAGAGCTCTGTGATGACTGGAGAATACAGTACTATAAAGACTACATCAATGAGATGCTGAAAGGTGGGTGAGCCCAAGCACGCGAACGTCCTCTTCACATACCAGGAAACACATACTTTAAATTCAGGCATTTATCCGTTTCATCTCAGCTGGTTTAAAATCAAGCTGTCAAATTTCCTAACAAGTCAGCTCTTTCTTTGTGCTGTCACTCAGCCATCAAAGATGGAGTCAAAGTGAGAGGTTACACTGCGTGGTCCCTGCTGGACAAGTTTGAGTGGGATGAGGGCTACTCTGAGAGGTTTGGCCTGTACTACGTGGACTTCAGGAACAAGAACAAGCCCCGCTATCCCAAGGCTTCCGTTCAGTACTACAAACGCATTATCAGCTCCAATGGATTCCCCAATCAGAGAGAGGTGAGAGATGATGTAGCTGCTGGTGAAACCGTTTCCAGCCTCTTCTTTTTCCTTTTTTAAATGATGTTCCTGTTATTAGCTTTATCTATACCCACAAATGTACAGGAATACTCCATTTCTTTTTTTTTTGGAAGTCCTGACTAATTGTTAAATACCCTCTGATGATTCCGTGAAATCAATCAATACTAATGAGGGACCGCACTGAACATCTGTGCAGGTTGAGAACTGGAAGCGGAAGGCCACTGAGACCTGCTCTTCCAGCAACCAGCTCCTAGCTGCAGGTAGGTTCAACTAAATCATCCTCTTCCTGGTTTATCGCTGGGAAAGGAGGCAAGTACCTAGCTGGGGTAAACAAATAAAGATTCTGACTCAAATATCAAAAACCTGATTGTAATTTAACAGAAGAATTAGGGACTTCAACTAGAAATAGATTTGACTTGAACAAGTGTTCCTCTTTTTAAGCGCCTAAGAACACATGTTTACAAATTAATAGTTGATAAGATAATGTGGAGATGGAAAGACGAGTTACCCAAATCTCTAACAGGATTTTTCTTTGTTTGCCCCTCCAGCTAGAAGAAAATCCAAGGAACATGCAGAAATGCCAAAGGTTTGGCCAGTGCATGATGAAGTTTAGGAACTTACGGGGTACATATCTTTTAATAATTTATTTTGGGTATGGAATATTTTCTGCATTGTCTTTTTGCTGCCGTGTGATTGTGTGGCTTTAAGTCAGCCTTACAGTATAACACTAACTTGAGCTTAACCGTGACTTTGCGCCTCTTAAACATTATCTTGAACATGTACATACAGCGCACAGCGTGATACTACTGCTTTCTTTATTTGAACAGTTTTGTTGTCCTTTTGACAATAGCACAGCAGCTTTGACGTAAAAAAAAAAAAAAAAGCGTCAATCATAAGGTCAGACAAAGTTGTGCGCGTTACTTGCATGCAGTTCTCAAAGGGTTAATGTGCCTTGGTTCATCTCTGAGTAATTTCTCTTTCTTTATTAGAGGAACAGCGGAGTACTGCTGCCAATATTCTAAGACTTATACATGGTAAGGAATCACTCACGCTCATTATAAAAACAGATCAAAAGATTACTTAGGGAAAGAAAAAGGTTAACCCTTTGAGTGCTGTGCTTGAGCATCATTGGTTCTTTCTGCGCTGTATAACTGTGCTATCGAATCATTAATGTGTGTCTACACTTTTCAGACCCCTTGACCAGTCACATGGAGATGGTAACAGAGATTGTTGTTCCCACTGTGTGCACTCTGTGTATTTTACTGAGCGCCATCTTCCTTATGTTTCTGCTGCGGAGGCGGAACTAGAAAGCAGCTCTGAAAGTGCGCATGTTTTCACACCAACACATGCTTATATTGTACATACATAATCTCTTTAATGTTTCATGTGTGAAGATTAATACATGACATTATTTCAACTGAGTTTTATGAGAAATGCTGAATGAATTCATTCATTTGATGTGCCGATAATGTTTGCTGTACCGCGACATTGCTTTATCCTTTAGTTGACCTTTTTTCCTAACACATAGTGGGGATAAAAACGCCACGTCACATTTTCTCATTAAAATATAACAAATATTAAATACATTTAGAAATTGTCCGGCTAAATTAACCACAAACCTTTCAATACTTTTCAATAAAAAAAAGAAATTTGAGAAATTGAGAAAATTCTACACTGGTTATATCAAAGTTTTGTGATGTAGTTTTTGCTCATTGTTTTGCATTCAATTTTAAAACACTTATACACTTAAACAAATTGTGATGAGAATGTCAAATATGAAAATAAATTTGTCCAAAAAAAAAGTTGCTTTCAAAAATGGTCTTTCAGTTGTGTTTTGTGTGAATTCAAGCTAAGTTGACGAGGCAGCAGCACATCATGGTGGTGAAGCAGAGCCTCATTGTCCCATTAACTGTTTCATTTCAGCAATGTGATATACAAATCAAAATAAAAGAACTATCCATATATACTTACATAACTAATACTTTTTCATAACAATGTGGCATGTCATTTAAAAATGTAGAGAAAGGTCAGCTGTTTTTAAAAGGCACTTTTCCACTACATAGTACCAGCTCGACTGGCTTCAACAAGCGATTAGCCAAGTTAAGCCTTAAACCTTAGCGATTCTAGTGAGATTCTCTCTGACCAATCAGTAGTCTGCAGAGGTTTCACGTCATGTTTTGGTATCATCTCAGCTCACTTGGAACCTCGACGGAGGTGATACCAAATAGTACCAGGTACTATCGTGGTACTATACCTAATGGAAAACCAAAAAAGGCAGGCAGAGTTGAGTCGAGTCGAGTTGAGCCAGTACTATGCTGTGGAAAAGGGCCAAAAGATGACATGATCAACCAGTGGTCCACACCACTGGGTTCTCTCTGGGACACACACACATGCACACACACACGCACACACGCACGCACGCACGCACAAACACACACACACACACACACAGGAGTGATAAGTAAATTGACACAATGAATGATCATCTATTAACAATTAATCATTTTTAAGATGTTTATCATATTAAAAAATAGTACAGATCTTTGTGGGAGCATGAGTTCTCAGAAAAAGTATTGTA
>OMKK01032769.1:22217-37217 GCA_900302305.1 Polymixia japonica | reverse complement strand
TTATTAGTTTTGCTTTCACTTTTAACATCGGCCTATGCTGTCCTCCCACACACACTGCTTCACACAAACACAAAGACATATACTTCTGCCGTTGGCAGTATGTAGGCTGCACATTGTCCTTTCAACAAGCTTTATTACAGAGATCACCTTTTTTTTTAACAGGGGGGTGAATACATTCTCTCCCGAAGGAAGATTGTTCCAGGTTGAATATGCCATCGAGGCTATAAAGGTGAGTGTTAAATGATGAACCACTTCAGTAGATAGGTGGATGAGCCACTCATATGTGATGGTTAATAAACTTGTTGAGTGTGGTACATGTGACTTCATGCAAGTGTCCACTTGCAGATAGCATCCAAAATGAACCTCTCTGATTTTGTCGTTTTCTAGCTGGGCTCCACAGCCATAGGCATCCAGACGTCAGAGGGGGTGTGTCTGGCTGTGGAGAAGAGGATCACCTCTCCCCTGATGGAGCCCAGCAGCATTGAGAAGATTGTGGAGATTGACAGTCACATTGGTAAGTGAAACACACAAATAGAATGTCAGTCAGCAGGGGCAAACCCTCATTTCTTAATAAATGCTCATTTTGGATGCTATCTGAAGACATGCTCTAAGTTTGAAAGAATGTATTGGGTGTTAACTTGTGCTAGTAATTTCTTGGCCTTTGCTATCTGTGTTCCCTCAGAAAAGGTAGTATAAACGTCCCCAATTAGTCCAGATTGAAAACACGGATGGGTTGCATTATGTCAAGAGTTACTCTCACAGAATCAAATTTCTTTTTTTTCTACCACAAAGGTTGTGCCATGAGTGGCTTGATAGCTGATGCCAAGACTCTCATTGACAAAGCAAGAGTGGAAACACAAGTATGTATATTCTGACATTGCTATAGTGATCAAACAGTTAATATAATATAGACAGTTTGCTCATTCCTGTTTGTCCCTGTGTATTTAAAGTCTGTTCTTCTTTTCTCAGAACCACTGGTTCACCTACAATGAGACAATGACAGTGGAGAGTGTGACACAGGCTGTGTCAAATCTGGCTCTGCAGTTTGGTGAGGAGGATGCAGACCCTGGTGCCATGGTCAGTCACTCACCTGAAATACTCATCCATTAACACATTTTTCTAATGTATGATGTATAAAAGTCTTAAAAGGGAATGTGAGTAAACTGTATTAATCTGTGTCTATTGCCTTGTGTTCTGTAATCTGTCCAGAGTCGTCCATTTGGTGTAGCACTCCTGTTTGGGGGACTGGATGAGAAAGGGCCTCAGCTGTATGTACAGTTTCATCAGTATGCACCTTACACACACGTCACATTTTAAATAGCTACCTGTTTAGCTTTTGAGTGTGCAATTGTTTCTGTTCCTAAAAAGGTAAAAAAAAAACATATTAGACTTAATTTGTGTCCTTTCCTCTTTTCCTGTTTGTGTTTGTCTGTGACTATTTGTGGAGCCAGGTACCACATGGACCCATCAGGAACCTTTGTGCAGTGTGATGCTCGTGCCATTGGCTCAGCCTCTGAGGGAGCGCAGAGTTCTCTACAGGAGGTCTACCATAAGGTACCCACAGTGGCAAATTTGTCCATTGCATTCACGTCACAACACCGCTGTTGCTCGAAGCACACGACCCCTCAAGTGGTTGCTAGTTCGTTGCACAACTTGCATATTTCATAGTAGGGTGGAGTGAGACTCAGGCAGACTGAGTTATGTCAAGTGATGAATCTTTAGTGGTAGAGTAATGAATTCATTTTGCAACATACATTGGCTATAGATTTAGGTTACTTTGTGCGATGGTGTTTCAAGATTCATGTAACATAATCTATGGTAATTTTAGGATATGGCTATCTAGCTTTATGTAACATTTAGCTTGTCATCTAAGCAGTGGTGTAGTGCAGGGTATATGCAGGTATATGGTGTATACCTACTTATTTTTATGTCAGCATTGCGTATACCTACTTCTAAAACCCCTCTGGCACGCATCTTTGTTATACATTGTTTGAGGGAACTATAACGTAGGTAACTGGACGCAACAGTCACTAATGATAACATAGCTCCTCAGGGATTGAAGCTGTTATTTTTCTAATTTTGACAATCTAACTGGTGACAACACATTAGTTAAGGTTGTAAGGACTATGGCTGTTGGTAGTTGTTGTTGATTTTGTCTACATACGCCGAATTGTAATTTTATGGGTTATTGTTTTTTGGACAATTAAGCTAAGATAGAAATAGCTAACTGGCAACTACTAAGACCCTTGATCACTGACGACACAGAGATACCACATGGTACCAACGTCGTTATACTATTGGCTCATAAGCCTTGTTAGAATCAGGAACCAAACCTCTTACACAGAGATAAACAAATCATTCATTTTGGACCCAACAACATTTTTTAAATGATTAATTCACATCATAATAATTTTTTTAGGAAAAGCTATACTTTTATTCCGCACCTTTCTAAAAGCTCTGTGGATGTATTTTTTTTATTTGTCTACATAAAAATGTTATCAATAGGACCTTTAACAACTATAGGCTGAAATTATACAAAAATCACGTACATCTTTAACACTGAACAATACATCATGGTAATGGGCTTATTTGCTTACTTTTATTATAGACTTTAACTTAGTAAATAAGAGAAACTATTATCTCACACTCTGCCCAAGTAATGGAAAACCAATACATGGTCTAAATATGATTCTTCCACTAGGGGTTCACTTCATCTGCAAGGATACTGCATTTTTGATTAAGTCTTTGTTGCTTTTATAAAAGCAAAGGTGTGTAACCATTTGTATAATTTTTGACATCATCCTTTATTAAAATTTACACTTGTGGCCATTTTTACAAATTTGTTGTGCCCCTCTACCGGCTGTCTCCATGGGTCAGAGCCACTCTTACCCACAGTAAACTTGTACCTACTCCCTATCCACCAGCACCACATCATCACACCACGTCACCGTTCCCGGGGTCCTGACCACGGCCACACAATCCTGAGTTCTTTTCAATACAGAGTTTATGTCTGACTTGCAATGTGTGTTATTATAGCAATGTGTGTTATTTTCAGGCTCTTTACAATCCCTTTTTAAAATCATCATCTGTACTCTCCACACCCAGAGACTTAATAGTTCCAATCAAATCTTCATCAGCCATGCAGCTAGTTATACTGGTTGGCTGTCTGGCTTACAAGAAAATGCACAGTATCACTATTTTATAGCTCGCTAGGCAATTGTTAGGCCCTTACTATGTTGGAAAAACCCCCAATACTGTGACAATTTGGGCAAAGGTAATTTAACTGACAGTATATGGACATACTGAAATGGAGCTGGATATTTCAACAATACATTTTAAGAAATCAGAAAAATGTAACACTTGAACCCTCATTAACTACTCATAGTGGTTGGAAACTTTAGCAAGACAATCAAAATCTGCCCTTTCAGCTCACTAAGCAGTCTGCAGTCAAGCCATACCTTCTGTGAGCTAGAAGCTAGAATTATTTAATGCTATAAATACTTTTAGTGCAAAGATTGTCAAATAGTTGTCCATTTGTCCTTTCTCTCCATACTCTTATCTGTTTTCATCTAAACTGTCATTTTAAATGATCAAAGCACAGGTCTAAGTTTACTGTTTGTCTCTCTCTCCCTGTGTACCCGTCAGTCCATGACATTAAAAGATGCCATCAAGTCATCCCTCACCATTCTGAAGCAGGTGATGGAGGAGAAGCTGAACGCCACCAACATTGAGGTGAGCTGCTCTCACCTCTTACCATCTTTCTGACCACTGCTCTTTAGTTCTACAGGATGTGTGCTTACATTTAATGGTTCCAATGTACTTCTAACAGCAAACAACCAAAAACTATATTAGCTGTGCTTGAGCAAAGTGCTCGGACACACAGCCCAGTTTGAAGCCGACTGTCAGGTGTTATAGTGCCCAAGTTTCATGGTAGCTTTCTTATCTCCTCTCTCTTTTCTAGCTGGCCACAATAGAGCCAGGGAAGACCTTCCACATGTTCTCCAAAGAGGAGCTGGAGGATGTGATCAAAGACATCTAGAGCAGAGAAGGACTTGGGGTCTTGTTTTGAGCTCTAGGGAGGAGAGGAGGGGGGAGGCCCCCACACCACCACCACCCGTCAGCACTCTCTCCCTCTTGCTGCATTCAGAGGTTCTTGGTTTGGATAAGAGGCTTCTCTTTGTAATGTCTTCATTTGCTTCTTGTCTCTCAACACTGCAGATTTCTACAGTTCTGTACAGGTGTCAGATCAGTGCTTAAAACTGAGCGACGGTAGAATATTGGGGTCGGGGGGCGGGGGGGTACTTTTTGTTACGGATCAATGCTAAAAATAAACTGTTGTATTCTAAAAGTGATTTGAGTCGATGTGGTTATTGTGTTCTTGTGTTGCAAGCATAATAGCAGTCCCATCCGTATATTTAGGTTTCATTGATTAATCAATACATTTCAGAATCGGAATTGCTTTTATTCACCGTGCACATTAAATGCACTACACATAGCACTGTTCATTTAGAGCTTACACATGAAAACTCTAAAGTCACACGTTACAGGCGTGGTACAATAACATACAGGTGGTCACATCATGAGTAGGTGGACAGTGCAGAACATACTGTTGGATATTGCTACAGATATATTGCTTAGATGTCAATATAAAATCATCTTTAAGCAATTATGGCATATTTAATAGCTGCGTCGAAAAGTGGTTGTGACCTTCCCGTTGAAGTGGTCTAATGTAGATGGCATTTTTCATTATCTGTGAACCACTGAGCTAAGAAGGTTACCAATAGCTACAATCATAGGAAGTCAGCATGCTGGTCACTTCGGGCTCTCTCCACTAGAGGGCGGTTTACCACCACACATTGACGCACCTTTCCACAGACAACAAGTTGAGAAAGATTCCCGAAATCCAATGAAAATGCAGATGATTCTAGTCTCAACCAATCACCTGCAATACTGGATTGGCCGTTATTCGAAGATGCATGTGACAATGAGGGGGGCATGGGGAGCGAAATGTTGAAACGGGGGAGACCAGCTTCTTATTGATGTTGAGTCCAAAGTTGAGTAGCTTTTTAAGCATGATCTCCGTAACTTGCATGTTTGCGCTCGGATTGCTTTTTCCAATTATCGCCCAGGATTTTCATGAAGGAGAATACTTCGCCGGCGGGGGACAGAGATCACTTGTGAAAACCCTAAGACCGAGAGAGCTTCGCAGTGTCGGGGGAAGATCAAGTCTGGAAAACTCAGAAGTCTCTAAACGAAGCGCAGAATTGAATGGGCAGTCATGCAAAACTTTACTGGGGATAGAATCCGTGCTAAATAACAACACTCATACTGTAAGTGTTTTGTCAGGGTACCTTAAAGTCTATCGTTTCCGTCTATTTTAATGGTACAATATTTTGAAGTTGCGACAGCACTCACTATATAGTCTAATTTTGGTGTTGGTTTGTTCAAGGTAAACTGTTGAACTAGACCTCAGACGTGTGTGTGCGGAGGAGGGTGGTGCTGATAATGTATAGACTAAACAGTAAGCTGTTACTACTTACACATAGCCTGTTATAGAAATGTGCTTCAACTTAAACAAGTGCCACATAAAACGTTTTTAACAACTTAAAAAGCTATAATTATTGACAGTCTGTGTTGGTTATATAACTTTATTATGTTCATGCACCTAACATGATGCGTGTAAGAGGTATTTTGTAAGAGTATTCCTGCACAGAAATCCAAGTCAGGGACTCAAACCACTTGCCGTTGGCATCAGATGAAGAATCTCAGAAGGGTTTATGTCATTTGGTCCAGGATGGTTGGTAGGCCTGTTGCCATCCAGGTCCCTTTTGTTATTGCCTTCAGTCCAGGTCAGGGCCATTACTGTCTGGGTTAGAGCCTACACTCAGTACCCAGCAAGACAGGCTTGAACTAGAGAAGTCCAGTAGAGAAGAAGGGAGGAATGATACAGCTTGGGTATAGTTCCAACTAGAGAGGGTTATACTGTAGAATGGTTACAGTGTTCTCCTGGACAGGAAACATAAGTTGTCATTGAAGATTCAGGGGGTTCTGCTCCATTCTGGTTATAAGCGGATGTTAATGTCATTTTCCAAAAAGAGGCTGAACTTTCACTCAGCTACTCTTGATGTTATTCTTGCCTGCTGGATCTGTGACCTGGTGTCAACAGATGGATTCAACCACACATCTCCAAGATGAACTGCTCACATGGTCTATCATCCTCAAAAGCGCTGACTTGTCTCACTTCCATAGCTGACCCTAAGTCATCTAGCTTATAATAATTTTTGTTTTTCCATTGTATTGATCAGCGTCGTTTCCAATCAAATGACATCTTTATCTCCAGTGTGCATTTAGATAGACTGTTTGGAATACCTTCCTAATGTAGCTCAGGCTGGCTGAAGCAGTGTTGTCTCTTAAATGACTGCTGAAGACCTATTTCTACACTGCTATTCAGTAATGTTTATCTTTCCACTATTGTTCCATCGTTGGTAGAATTTGTTAACATTGGTTTGTTAGTGGTTTGTTTGCTGGCATATTGGTATAATGTTGGTATATTAATTTGGTAGCATTACTCTTCTTATTCCTCCCCATACCCTAACCTGTGTTGCTATCCCCACACCATGCCCAACCCTATCACCCTTACCCTAACCAGGGTTTGTATATCACCCTTTTAGCTACAGTATGTCTTAAAGGTAAAGCATATCGTAAACCTTTGCTTTAGAAAAGGGCTGTATAAATAAAGTTCAAAGCTCTCAAGTTGAAACCTTGACACCTCAACCCATATCCCATAAGAGAATCATAACAGAACTTGCTGTTATTCCTCCCCTCAGCGCAGGACATGTTTTGAGAGGCGAAGCAGCTAGTACAACCCTAATGTTTTATATTGGGCTACAGTTTAGAACCTCAGCCAAAGGAATGTTCAAGAATAACAACCTGAACTCAAGTCCCAGTACTCCTCAGGACGGTCTTTTTCTTGTCTGTGTGTGTGTGTTTCAGTGAATAGACATGGAAGAGTTGGATGTTACATCATTTCTGTGGCTGCAACACCTGGAGCAGCTTTTGACCATGGAAGTGATTCTCCATGCTTTTAGTAAGCCAAGCTCCGGCTCGTCCTGTCTTCACTGGGCCGTGCTTCCTCGTAAACATTCCCCACATCTTTCCCCTGAACCTGATCTGAGTGCCAGCCTGGACTTGCCCTGACTGAGTTCCATTCTGTTATCAGAGCTGGAGGTCAGGCTCAGGCAAGTCGCTGCTGGCAACTAGACCACCACACTGTGTAGGACACATAGCATCTAGTGTTTTTTTTGTTTGTTGTAATTAGAAGGTCATAGGAAATCATCAAGACTGTTTGGCCTCGAGGAAGAAGACTGATTGTTAATAACTAGTAACGGTTGTTGCTATTACTATAACAACATAGTTACTGGAAACATCCTTATTTCATTAACATACTCATACCTCAACCCTAGAGTTCCCTTGGTGAACAACATTTAGTCTCTAAACAGGCGTCGCTGCACTTTTTTTATGTTGTGTTTGTGTGCTGTTCATTTAGCTTCCTCTGTCTGGTGTGAACAAACCTCGCTTGCTGTTTTCTCTCCTCCCTCCATCCATTCCTCCCTCTCTCTCTCTCTCTCTCTCTCTACTCTTCCCTCTGGCCAAAATGTACAGACAAAACATGTTCTGCTCTCAGTGTGAAGCTTAGCTGGGATACAGCCAGCTGCTGAGTACCAAGAAAAGCATTAGAGTGATGTTCCACATGTTTGTATGTAGTGGGGAGAGATGTAAAGAGAGAGAGAGACTGGGGAAATATGGAGAGAGAGAGAGAGAGTTATGGAAGGTATGGTTTATCGTCAGGCAGGGGGACATCCAATGAGCGATGAGATAAAGGAAAAGTAGGACAAAGAGTTTGACAGTTTTTTTAAATGCCTCATCTTCAGTCATAGCTAAATAGACAGGCTTGTGTGAGTCTAATGCCCTTCAGATTAGTTTGTATTCTGGACGACCTAGACCAGACGTCAACCCAGACCTTCATTCTACAGTACCTCGTAACCTCATAACATTCTTTTGTACAACATTAATTCAAAGGATCCTAGTAAACCCCGGATAAAGTGTGTGCCCCGTACTTGCCCATGTTAGCTGGCTTAGCCTCAGGACATAAGTCTACATGACTACAGCTTCGTCTCTTAGATCAGAGCCTGGCTGTTTGACCTCCTCTTCTGATGTTTTATTTGGGTAAACATTGGTGAAGCAGAAAGGTTAATACATAGAGCCCCATGGAATAAGGGCCTCATTGTGCTAGTGCCTGACCTCAGAGAGACTACTTTGCTGTGCTCCAGCCATAGAGTCCCACCTACAGAGTGCATATGTGATTCTGCATGTATACACACACATATATTTCTGTGTGTGTGTGTGTGCTGTGTGCTGTGTGCTGAGTGAGTGTATGTTACATTTGGTGTTGTTGAGGATTTAAGAATTAACTTCACCGAGAACACGTCTAAGTCCAGAGCGTTGTGAGTAGTGTAGATGGGGGTTAGAGGAGCCCCTTCAGAGCAGGAGGACCTCGGAGATCGACTACTGATAGAACCAGAGGTCACGCCTGACCGGTGAGGCCTCACCGCGAGAGTTCAGATCGTTGGCTCCGGATTTGTGTCCGACTGATGAATGCTTGATGTCTCCTCGGGTTTGCCGCCTTCTACCCTTCTCCTGAAAAATAGCGACCTTCGCCTTCAAATACATTCCTCCTTTTTTTTTCATTGACCCACTTGGGTTTGCACTTGATCCTGTATCTTCCTCCATCTGGATAGGACAGCAGTAGGCAATAGGACAGAGACAAAACACTCTTCTTATCTTCTATCCCTTCAGCCTTTTCTCCATTACTAGCTGACCTGCTTCTCAGTGCAGTGCTAGAGCTTTTGGGATTTTGAACCCTGTCTAAGATATCAGCTGGCCGGTCAGTTCGGCATTTGTTCAGTAAGGGCTTCACAAAAACAGATGTGGAAAATACCTCATTGGTTAAATGTAATACAGGTGTACAAGCAAATACCAGAACCTTTCACTAAGGCCTTCAAACTCCTGGTATTAGCACAAAATATCGCAGATAACACAAGACAACGTGTTGGCCTCCAGTAATCCTGGCTAATGGCTACGGTCACGTTTTGAGGTGGTTTTTGATCTGATTCTTCAGATCAAAGGTTTGGAGGACACATTCCTGTATATCCACACTTGGCCTTAAAATGGCGGTTACGTTTCTCCACTGCAGGCTGTATTTATTCATGCATTATTTAGTCCTGCTCGCCTCACTCCATGTCATTACCTTGCTTGTGTGCAAATTGCGGTTGAGTGTAGACTATGTCGAATTTTGATCACAGTGTGAGCCTGATTACTTCCATCTTTGGTTTTGAAGATCGGACAGCCATGCAAACGTCTTTGTGAGTCCCGGGCCTGTCGTGTAATGCATCCTGAAATGACAAGTGTAAATGTAGCGCAGACTAAATGATGCTGGGCTTTACGTTTTGTGTTTTTAAGAGTTGGAAAAACAGAGCGAGACACAGCGATGTTGACAAGCAGGCAAATGGATGAACATATAAATGAATAGATGGATGCGGAGAAGGTGCGACCAGCGGTGATGGAAAGTTGTGTTCACACACTTGGCTGGAGCCGGGCCGTTTTCCACCGGACCTGTTTAGCCGTAGTTTCCAGCCGGCAGACTCCCGTGGCTTTATAGAGCCGTACACAGGCTCTCTGGGGCTGGGCTCACCTTGTAAACATCTCTGCCATGCCAAGAAGAGGCAGCGCACTTAAAACAGTGTGGGCTGCTGCCAGGTTCACCGCTTCAGTGGCTGAGCACTTATTGGAAGTCGCTCTGGATAAGTGGACTAGCATGTTGTTTGCAGCCAAGCACTTGTTATGAAATTGTCTGGGGCAGAATACTTTCTGCCTGTTGTTTGTACTTGATTTTTCTGGCAGAGTCGGCAGAACATTTGTTTGCGCTAGGACTACTGCAGTACTTGAGAAATCCACGACTTTATGTGGGAACACTGACGTTTCTTTATCGTGTACTGTCTTTAATTCTTTTACTGTTTCTTTCCTTTGGATTAGCCTCCCGCATATTGGGTATATCTCCAGAGCAGCCTCAGTAGCTTTGTGTGTGTGTGTGTGTGTGTGTGTGTGTGTGTGTTCTCCTCCTCTCAGGACATCCATTATTTGTCTTGTTTTCTGGCCTCAGCTTTGTCAGCCAGGCAGGAATGTAGGTCACACACACAGAGTGCATCCAAATGGCCAAGTTACTTTGAACAGACAGGATAATTCACTCTGCCCTCTTTGGTACGTGTGCTTGCATGAAAGTGTGTGTGGTCCGCATAACACCCCCCCACCACGGGGACCCCCAACACTTATTTTCACTTATTTTTTTGTGTTTTTGTTTGTCCCTGGACCAGGCTCTTTGGCCATGACTATGCTTGTTTATTTGTTTGTCATAGACCCTGTTATTGTTCTTAACCAATATGGAGCGAGCAATAAAACCAATCGTTGTCACGTGTAAATCAAGTCAAGGCTGCACGCCCGCCTATTTTACGAGGATGACTCATTGCTTGTTTTCTAAAAAGTGTGCCTCATAACATCATGATCTGTGTCCTCTGTTTCTGTTCCCCTACAGTTTACCTTCAATGTGCGAAGCATGGGCTCACTGTCCCTGGCCTGGGTGGGGGAAGAAGCCGGAGTGAGTCTCTTTATATGTGTGTGCGTATGAGTCTTAATGAAAAAAAGAGAAAGAGGAGATAGAGAGATGTTGTCCTGTAATGTCTGGTCTCTGTCTCCAGGTGCTGCTGGTCTTGACAACATTTCAGGTGCCGATGTTCATGATGCGATTCGGCCAGTCAAATCTCTACAGGAGGTGAGCAATAGCTGGAAATGGACCGTCACGCCTAACGGTCGTAACGCGGGTGAACTGTGATCTGTGTTGCAAGGATCTAACCGCGTCCTTCTCTCTGTGTCAGTGAAGACTATGGGAAGACGTTCCAGGACGTGACCCACCTGATCAACCACACCTTCGTCCAGACCGAGTTCGGCATCGCCATCAGCCCTGACCACTCTGGCAAGGTCAGCGGAAGAAGCTTTATACATATCAGAAGCAAAAACCTAGTCTCAGAACGTGTGCTTCTTGAAAAATGGCATACTTTCATATACTGTACATGCATTTGCCCGCATGTGTATTTGTTTGTGCACGTGTGTAGAGAGGAGGTCGGTGGTTACTGTGTGTGAGGGTACATAACTTTGTGTTATTACAGAAACAGTAAAGCTCCAGAGCTCTACTCTGCTTTCGTTCTAGGATCAATGCATTCCTCCCTTATTGCTTCTCCGTGTTTTCTGCTTCTAGGTTATCCTGACAGGTGATCTGTCAGAAATAGGAGCGTCCCGTCTCTTCCGTTCACAGGATTTCGGCCTGAGTTTTGTTCCTACTGACCTGCCCTTCGAGCCTCTCATTCAGATGCTTTACAACCCCGGAGACTGCAACGCACTGCTGACCCTCAGCGTCACGGTAGAGACCCTCACGCTCTGATTCTTAACACATAAATATATTCCAGCAAATCAAACTCCTAATCCTGACCTTTTGACTTCCTTTAATAAAAAAATAGATTTATTTGTAAATATTGTAAATATTATTTGTAAATGTATGTAAATTAATTGCTGAAACTGTGTATACATATAGTTTTGAGTGCATTTGATATCATTTAAAAAAACAAGCATTTTCATGGAAAATTACAAAAACTTAAAAAAGCAAGCAGTTAACTTAAATATTCTAAAAAATATCGCTATCATTTTTTATCAAACTGTCCCATGAATCCAATCGCAATGGATAACTCAGCCCTGATTCCCCAAACCTAATGTACCTCCTCTTAACCCTATCTTGTATTCCACTCATTTATTTCATACTACTACAGACTTGACCAGATATTATTAAATACTTGTTATTGAATACTAGTTATTGAGTAGTATTTCACTGACAAACCTTTCTCCCTCTTTCCTTTGCCTTCTTTGACCCCCAGTTGGACCTGTGGCTGTCTGAGGACTTTGGTGCCACCTGGAGGAAGATCCATGACAGTGTGTGTCTGGTCAGATGGTGAGAACGTCCCTCCACTAACTAAAATTCATCAGTCAATTGTTGCAGTCTATAGTTATGCACTGGCCAGTCTCTGTTAATACCTGTTAGTGTTACAAAGACATTAATTCTTATTGTTTTGCTGTGACCGTCACATATGTGACAGTCAACATGGCTAACATCATGACAGACTAAGAAAAACACAAAATGAATGTCAAGGTTTACAATCTAAAAAAAACCTAGTTTGGATGGGAATCTACTTGATTTGTGTCTTCATGATTTTCCCTGCCTGTCTCTGTTCTATTTTACACTTTTGGAATATAGTCATACAGCCTTCAAGCCCTGAGCATGTCAATCAGCTGTGTATCGGTTTAGAGGGGGAAAAAAAGGACATACAAGTTTGTCAACAGTTCATAACTAACAGAGTGTGAAATATTTCTGTGCTGTCTTTCAACGCAGCCTATATGTGCGTCTCTCAATTTTGGTAGAACAAATGTGTCCTTTTAAATATCTCTTGTCTATTGTTGTTATTCCCGCTGTCTTTCCCACGCCAGTTTAGATCACACGGCTGACTCTGGTTTCACTTGAGCAACAGAGTTCGCCTGAGGTTGCGGTGTAGGCCTGTGGTTGTGTGCAACTGCGCCCCTCTCTGCATGGGAACGCTGTAATGGGTCTGTGTGACCACAGCTGTCGTTTAGACCCCGACCAAAATCGATAGCAGGGAGAAGGAGCCAAGGTTGCTTGTCAGAGTGAATCATGAGTCAGCAGCAATATTCGTATTCATCCCACGTTCCTTAAACCAGCAAAATCATTACAATGTGAAAACCTCTCTGCCTTTTGGCATTCGGCACCGCTGGAGGGTTTGGAGCGGAGCCCTGGGGGGGGGTGATGGAGGCCCCCGCTCGCGCATTTCGCTCGTACAGCATTTATACGGCACCAGAACCCTTAATCTCTGATCTGTACGCACTCCAGAAACTGGATTAGGATTTTGAACTCTGTCCCCGAGTCAGCGTGGTAATAAATTAAGAGTTTTCCCTCTCAGCTTCAGTCTGTCGTTTGCCTCCCTCTCTCACACAAACAGGGGTCCTAAGCACAGCATCTACTTCACAACCAACTCCAATGGATCATGCAGTGAGTGGATGCCTTGTCGTTACCCATCCGTGCATCCTTACACCATTACAGTACGCCCCCTTAATAGTCTAGTAACTCAAGCTTGTCTTTCTCAGATGAAAAAGGAATGCTGGAGCTGAGGAGGACTAGGGATTATGGGAGAAGTTTCCACACCATCGCTACCAGAGTCTACTCCTTTGTACTGGGAGGGCGTTTCGTCTTTGCCTCCATCATGACTGGCATGGTATATGTTTGTGTGCGTTTGTGCCTGTGTGTGTATTTTTTCCGTAGCCGTGTGTGTACATTTTGGTCTTTTGTGTGTTGTGTAAGATACCTGTACATATGCCAGTATATAAAATAACTGTGTGTGTGTGTGTGTGTGTTTGTGTCCGTGCGTGTGTGGTAGGGCACAGAGCGTATGATCCATGTGTCAGTGGATGGAGGTGATGTCTGGAACATGGCACAGCTTCCTACAGTCAACCATGAGCAGTTCTACTCCATCCTGGCAGCCAATCAGGACATGGTCTTCATGCACGTCGACGACCCTGGAGGTTGGAACTAATGTTGTTGTCGATAGTGATGCCAACAGCTGAGGATGATGATGATGATGGTGGTGGTCAATATTGGTGATGATGACTAGCGATTATCGTAATGCTGATAGGCTTAGAATTTTCCAGAAGCTCTGCAGCAATGGGATAATCCCACACTGACTGACATACATGTATTCATGTTACAAAGGAGCTGTTATGGGCGACAGGGTGGCATAGTGAGTGTGAGTGAGTAATGAAAATTCCCCCGAACACCGGATGGCTAGGCCTAACCAGTGAAATTCTTCTTATGTGTTTTCTGAGCTAAGTCTGACAAACCACAGCGGATCATACTTTAAGACCAATTAAGAAGGCTTAAACTATAGCCCGAAACACATTAAAACACCCCATTTGCTGCATGAGCTACAGCATTCGTTTTTCCCCCTCTTAAATCTGAAGTTTCACTGGATAACCATGTATACATTTATCTGTTACTGGGGATGCCTGAGAACTCAGCAGAGGCACGAGTTTGGGGGCGACCTCTGGAGAACTCTAGAACACATAATAGAACCCTTGCCGTGGCTGATCAAACTGTAGCTTTACCGCATATATTAAGATCACCGCTGTCATAAATCCAGGAAGTTATTGTCCCCAATCCTGTGTGCTGTGCATTCTGTACAGACTCCGGGGTTGGAACCATCTATGTGTCGGATGACAGAGGAGCCGTGTTCTCCAAGTCTCTGGAGCGTCATCTCTACACCACCGTTGGCAGTGACACTGACTTCACAGCCGTCAATTCTCTCAGAGGAGTCTACATGACCAGCATACTTACAGACGGTGGGTTAGACACACACATAGTCACACACACACACACACACACAGGTCTGGCTGCTTTTCATCAACACTTTTAATTATTATCTCATTCATCCAAATAATCACAGAAATTAATCAACATCACGCCAACCATGAGTCATTTTGATATGCTTGTGTTCACTTTGCTTTTAAGTGTATGCAGTAAATACGATTGACTCCACATCCTGTCTCTTTGTAGAGGGCACAGTGGAGACAGTGATCACTTTTGACCAAGGAGGAAAGTGGCAGACTCTACACAGACCCCAGAACAGCCGCTGTGACATTGAGACAGCTACGAACAGGCCTGACAGAGTGAGACACACACACACACACACACACACACACACAACACACACAGACACATACGTGTGGCGCGCACACACACACACACACACTCTTGCCAATACACGGTGTTAGAAA
>OMKK01032769.1:0-22197 GCA_900302305.1 Polymixia japonica | reverse complement strand
CCTGGTGGGCCAGCTACCTCAGATGTACAGCGCCATTTTCATGAGCGGCCAGGGCCTCGCCGGGACCTTTGCTGCCATTGCTATGCTGCTAGCCATAGCCAGTGAGAGACACACACACACACACACACACACACACAACACACACAGACACATACGTGTGGCGCGCACACACACACACACACACTCTTGCCAATACACGGTGTTAGAAAAATAAGTTGTTGTTATGTTGTTTAACTGTTTCCACATGTGGGTAATAAAACATTAACCTTTTAACACTATAAGTAACCCGTAAAAGTGGATTATGGGCAAAGACCATTAGGTCTCTACAGAGGTCTCCCACCCCCAAGATAAGAGACAAGGACACTTGCATTAGGAATCTACAGGGGGAGGGAGAAGACGTCTCTCTGTGGAACCAGTTTAAGCCTGTTTACATGATTTGTGGGTGCTGCCTGTATAAAGATAATGTGTAGACTCTCAGAGGGCAGTCAACCTTGTACTACTTGTAGAGTGTGAGCTTGATCCCTTGTTAACAAGTAAAACCTATATAATTGAGACTCCAGTGTATCCTGTCGTTCTTGATAAAAGCATAATTTTTATCTAACACACGGGGTCTGATATAACAACCGCAGACAAGCTACTCCAGCTGCACAAGTGTTCCCAGGTCAGATACCTCTAATATCTCATCTCTAGACAGCATGTGTCTCTGTAGTGGCGACGTTGTCAGTGTGTGCTGTCACCCTCTGTTTACAGTGCAGACTTCATATCCATGCCTCCTATAGCACCACCATGAAGATGAACGTCCCCATGCTGCCTCTCTCACAGCTCAACGCCATCGGCCTCATTATGGCTCACGGTAAAACAAACACACGCTCACACTAAAGATCCCTTTGCACACATACTCATACGCAGTTTACAGTTTTTAAACATGTTCTGTGAACTTATTATTGTTTAGTTTTAAAATGGGGCCTCTCCCTCCCTGCCTTTCTCCAGGCAGTGTTGGAGACCCAGAGTCCGTGCTCTCCCCTGATGTGTATGTGTCTGACGACGGGGGCTATTCCTGGCTGCTGGCTCTCAGGGGCCCTCATCACTATGCCATCCTGGACTCTGGAGGCCTGCTGGTGGCAGTACAACATACCAGCTTGCCTGTCCACCAGATCAAGTGAGGAGGGAGGGGGGAGAGAGGGGATGGGGTGGGCTCCCTCTGACCCACCATAAACTGTCCAGCTGGGATGGAACCCAAAGTGAACACCAACAGACTAAATGTGCAAATTTTGGTTTAAAAATTAAGACGAACACAATTGATGCACAAGAAAGCTTAGCAAGTTCCCTCTTCTAATTACCGTTCAAACGACTGCTATTAAATTGTTTAAATACCTTCAAACCAGGTTATCACAAAACAAAAAGAAAATTAGATTACCCATTGAAAAAAAAAAAAAAATCCCAAAGTAAGATACAAGGCAGATCTGACCACAATTACTGACCCAAAATGGAGGAAAATGACAGAATGTACTCACCCAGCTCCCAACGGGACTCTGGGATAGAGCTGCACTGATATATACTGTGAAAGATAGTTAGATCATTATACTTCCTTAAACCCTAATTGACAAGTATATGGTGCAGTGTTGTTGGAAGAAAAATATAATTCATTGTTTCGCCTGCACAATATCTATCTAACGGTAATGCCATGCCATTAACTAACAGACAGCCAGCAGAGAGGAAAAACAATCATATCTTACTTGGTAACATTTGATCCTGTCTGAGTATCCATTCCAGGATGTTATATGTCTGAATTTCCATTTATGCCAGTATTTGTGTTTTATTGTTGAAACTAAGATTGTTTCTGCTACATGGCTCTCTATCAGTCACTCTTTCCAATTTCCTATGGTTGGAGCTCTCTTGTTTTCCAAATAAGTCCAAACTGAGGGAAGATGAGAGGAAGTAAAATATTCTTTTTCCTCGTTGAAAGCTTTATAATAACTACACTGCAAATGCACTCAAATGTCACTGAACATGCAATCAATTACCACGATTATATACTGTATATACTGTTCGATGCTTACGGCCTGTTTTTCCATTCCCCGCCCCTCGCTCCCCATAGGTTTTCGACAGACGAGGGCCAGTGTTGGCACGTGTATAACTTTACCAGTGATCCCCTTTACTTCAGCGGAATGGACAGTGAGCCGGGCGCTCGCTCCATGAACGTCAGTCTCTGGGGCTACAGGAATGACTTCAGTAAATGGGTGGTCATCACCGTGGACTTCAGAAAGCTCCTCAGCAGAGACTGTGAGTATGTGGGACGAGGATGTGTACGGTTTGTGTAGTGTTGGGCGTGTATGGCATTTGTACAGTATGTTCCGCTTTGTTTATGCGTATGTGTCTGTACATGCGTGTGTATGTGTGTGTGTGCGTGCAAATGTGTGTCTAGGCGGTGAAGGGGACTACGTACAGTGGCTCGCCCACTCCGCTGACCCCAGTGGTCCCAGTGATGGCTGTGTGCTGGGCTACAAGGAGCGCTTCTTACGTCTGAGGAAAGACTCCGTCTGCTGG
The DNA here is from genome assembly GCA_900302305.1 of Polymixia japonica. Classification (NCBI taxonomy): domain Eukaryota; kingdom Metazoa; phylum Chordata; class Actinopteri; order Polymixiiformes; family Polymixiidae; genus Polymixia; species Polymixia japonica. Next base: position 19,650 of record OMKK01032769.1, on the reverse strand, counting down.
AACGGGAGGGACTATATCGCCACAAAGCAGCCGACCCCTTGTCCCTGTACACTGGATGATTATCACTGGTGTGTCTTGTGTTCCTTCTATCCCCTTCCGAGGCTCTGTACAGATGTGTTACATTTATAAATTGTAAATAAAGACAATAGGTCTCCATTCCAAATCCAGTGGCGCCACAGCAGACGCCGAGGGAAGGGATACCAAACACATCACTGTTTTTGGGGTCCTGTCAACACATTAAAGATGCTGTAGACAAGTTCGGAGAAATTTGGGAAGAACGAGCAAGAATTTGAAAGTACACAACAACAAAATATCTGCTGCCTCCCTCTCTGCTCCCTCCCTGCTCCCCCTCAGCCCTCCCTCCGAAGTCCTCCTTCAGCCCTCTAAACTATCCTCCCTTTTGAAGCGGTAGAGCCTGGCTGCCGGTCAGGTCGGAGAACGAGTGAACTGTGCGCGCGACGTCATTGACAGGCAGGTAGGGACACCCCCTTGCAAAAAGCTGCCTGGGTCGGTAACAGAGACCGTTTTTTTTTCGGGATGTAATGGCAATTTCATCCAATAACACCAAAATGGTTGTAAAAGCAACTTGCCTACAGCACCTTTAACAAAAACAAGCTTGTTAACACATTTGTACTGCTGACCTAAATGAGACTTTGCAGCATACAGTCAGGTATTCATCTAGCTGTCTCCTATAGCGACTTTGGGTACTACCGGTCAGAGAACAGCTCAGAGTGTGTGGAGCAGGAGGAGCTGAAGGGCCGTCCCCTGGAGTTCTGTTTAAATGGGACCACAGAACAGCTACAGTCCAGCGGGTGAGGATCTCTTTGCTGGTATCTTCCATCTTTCCCACTCTCACTCACTCTTTCCATCTTTTGTGTGTCCCTGTTTTTGTTCTGTTGGCCATTTTATCATGTTCTACACACTTGTTATCCACTTTTGTCTGGCCCTTAAGCATTTAATTTTTGCCTCTCGTGTCTCTATATCTCTGTCTCCGCTGTTAAGCTATCGGAAGATTCCAGGAGACCGGTGTGTGGGCGGCTTCCAGCCAGACAGGAAGGAGATTGATCTGAGGAAGATGTGCACCAGCAGCGCCCTCCATCCACATTCTCTGGTTAGTTCTGGTCTTACCAGACCCGGTTCCTGGCTTAAACGCTCTGCGGTCGTTTAGGACCACACACACACACAGAGGCACAAGCATCAACAGATATAGAGTTTCATCCTGCTGAAGCATGAAGGCAGTGTTATCTTTTCTTTGCAATGGACTGCTGTAAAGCGAGTAAGTGAATTCATTCAGCTGCGAGTGGGGTGTTTTTTTGTGTTTTTTTTAGCGCTTTGGGTCACAAAACTGAAACTTGTTTAGGGCCAGTAAAGCCCTAGTGCTGCCTCTGGCTCTCACGCAGAGAAACCCATTAGAGGTTAGAGCTTCAGCAGACACGAGGAGGCAAACCCTCCCCCGTTTACCCAAATCTTGATACTCTTATCCCTTTAACTTTCTGTCACTCCTATAGACTGAAGACAGCTCGCCAAACACTGCTCTCATCGTGATGGCTGTCATTGTGATCCTACTGATGAGTGCTGTTGCAGGCGTTTGGCTGGTTAAGAAATATGTTTGTGGAGGAAGGTCAGTTCATCATGCTTCATCTGTACACACATGCAAATGTGTATACACACGCCCACACCGTCTCTGCTGTTTCTTTCTGTATTCAACGATTTCTCCTTCAGGTTCCTTGTGCATCGGTACTCTGTTATGCGGGAGCATGTTAAGGCTAATGGAATAGAGGGAGTTGATGATCTTGACACACACTCCATGGAGACGGGAAAATCACACTACCACGACGATTCAGATCAGGTATCTGAGACTTTATACAAATATATATTTTGTTCGTTATTACTGTGTAAATAACTATAACATGTTTCCTCTATTATCTGTTTTGTGTGCCCTCACAGGACCTTTTAGAATAAGGCCGGGACTTCAAAAACTCTTCCAAGACTACATTTTCATTAGCTTATCTAAGAAGCGGTCTTCCACGACGCCTGGGCACTGCTACCCCTCACACATGTCAGTAAACATCTATTCCTCCCTGTGTTCACAACTTGCTGTGCCCTGGTGGCTGGAGGACTCAACAGCAGGTGTCTCCCACATTCTTTCCTTGTTCCACTTGAGGCTTCCACGGACAGAGGGCCTGGCGTTTGGGGGAGGGGGCCAAACTCGCGAAGAAAAGAGAAAAAAAGGAAGCCTCTGGTGTCCCTCGGAGGTCTTTTGTTGTGTCTGTCACAAAGAGTTTTAAGAAGACTATTGAGTCTGAATGAGTGCTCCGTTGTCCTTGGCACGATTCTTTTCATGCTGACCTGAGAAGAGATGGCCTGTCCTATCTGTAGCGTGGTGTGCCGCAGACACGTGCTTCAAAGACTATGACCCTGGTCCTGAGACAGAAAATTTGATCCAGTACTTTAGTATAATAGTTGCTTGGAGCCAACTTTATGTAGGGAACATCCTATCAATAGAATGTGAAAGATATTGAGTTTAGCTGAAGGATGTTTACGTCTGCTGTCATTGAAATAGTTTATGTTATCTGTCAAGTTACAGATTGCAAGATACAATCCTGTTGTGAAGATGTATAAAATAAAAACTAACTTTTCAAGCAATGTGACTTCATATGATTAACACCTTCTACTCCCCTGTATGTGTGGTTGAAAAAAGAGACTTGAATTATTACCAAAGCACTTTCATTGTTAAATTCTGAGCTGCAACTTTAATAGGCAAACTAAACCTTAGCCCAGCAAAACATGAGTATGAAGATTATAACCCCAACTCTTTACTTGAACTGTCTGATGTTTTGTACTAAATGATATCACAAATGATGTGAAATATCCATAACTGACTGGATTGCCTGTTTGGAGGTCATAGAGAACATATTCATTGAGTCACTACTTTTTCCCGGTAGGCACTGCTTTATGTTATATGAGATGCTGTTTAAATGAGATAGCATGTTGGCTGGCTACTATTTCTATATTATCTACAATGTCAGAATTGTAACTTTGACACGTGCAGGACTTATGGCCAATGCTTGTTATGTCCAGCACAGGCAGTATTACTCCAGTAAATAAGCTATTAAAATAAGCTGGCCAAATGTAAAGGCATATTCTCAAGGACAGTCTGGTAGACTATTTGCCAGGGTTATGCTTGATGGTTTATTATTTACAGAACAGTACAATCAGAACAAGCCCAGTTATTTAGATAGTTAAATGATTTTTTTTTGCACTGCATCTACACATCTGTGAAAAATTTGAATTTTTTTGCCTGCTTGTACATCTAATTTTGTTGTTAACTGTTTGGGCCATTTTATCTTAATTACATCTTAGTTTGTCGTCATTATTTCTAAAGATATATTAGATACAAATCTCTCTATCACTCTAGTACAGACTCAAGACATTTTATAATGTAATTCTTGCTTGTATTGACTGAAAAATAAATCAAAGATGTGTCTTTTATATGCATTGATTACCTTTTGTATTTAGTTAACTTATTCATGTTCTAGAGCAGCTATTTTGATAACTAAAATGATCAAATAGATGGCCAATTTGTACGTGCGTCATGCCGTCCCATACGTGGTTCAATGTGTTTGGTCTCTACTTGACGGTAGGGGGCAGGATAGTTTACCATGTAGATGTGTATCCGGAAGTTGTGCAACCATCATCATTTTGAATATTCCAGGCCAGCTAACTACTCATTATGCAGCGTTAGTTGGGGGAAAACCTGTAGATGTTAATTTCCATTAATGAATTGCGAACTAGGTGTTAGTGCTACACTACGTGCGCAACAATGTAGCAACATAAGTAAAGCCGATTCATGAAGGCGAGTTACGTTATACAATGCATCTCTTTCTAGCGCTTGTTAGCTAACGTAGCTTCCGTTAGCTTACTTCGTTGTCTTTGCTAACGTGTTTGCTCGTATTCACGCTAACGTTAGATAGACTGACCACCTGCCATAGTTTCATGTCGATAATAACAACAGTAGTTATCCGTTGACTACCGGCTGCAGTGCATATATTGCAGTAATTTATTGGTGCGTTGATGGTAATAAACAGTAGTGGTGCAGCGGCCTGGAGACGTGATGTCTCGACACGTCCAGCTGGCTGACAACTCGCATGGGAAGGATCTGCGTGTTTAGCTCCAGATAAATTGGGCTACGAATTATATTTTAACGTGACATATACGATAAGTCTATTGCGATATGGCTTGGTGATCTAGTGTTTAAATTTTAAGCGTTTGCCTATTTTAACCCTCGGTTCCTCAATTTCAGACTTTGCTCGTTTTGCTATGAGCTCACTAACAGCCCAGCCACCCAACTCATCATGCAGGATGCTACCGGGAGAGGGAAGTCAGGTGAGGCTCATTATAAATGACGGTTGTGTCTAATATTATTGGCGTGCAATTCTAAATCGATGCTGAGCAGTGGCGTTTTCGTGTATATTCTTAAGGTGCAACCCAGAGCACCTCTCCTGCAGATTCTGCGTGTTGCTGGAGCCCAGGAAGATGTCTTCACTCTCAAAGAGGTGACTTGTCAGGAATACCATGAGAATTGGCAGTCAAATATGCCTGTCAACATCCAGCCTGTTCTCCAGTCTATAATGTTCTACAGTCTATAATGATGATACTTTGGGTTGTAGAATGGTGTCATTTGGAGCCAGCGTGTTTAACCGCTCATTCCTGAGTGTAAAGGACTATTCTGAATTGAATTTATTGGCGAAAGTGTAACCCTGTTGGTGTCTGCCAGTATATAAAATGTCCACTATGTTGTGTAGGTGATGCACTACCTGGGACAGTACATAATGGGGAAACAGCTATATGACAAACAGCGGCAGCACATCGTCCACTGTCAGGATGACCCACTGGGAGAACTGCTGGAGGTGGAGAGCTTCTCTGTCAAAAACCCAAGGTATACAAACACACGCACAGTTTTTGTTCATCCCTGTATACTAATGCCTTAGTATGCGTCAACAATAAGAAATCACATTTTGAATTCAGATTTTTCTATTTTACAGCCCAGTGTATGAAATGCTCAAGAAGTACTTGGTGGTGCTCGGTTGTGCTGGTAGGTGCTGCTGTCATTTAATATGTGAAATCTATACATTATTTGCTGAAATGATTCATATGCTTTAGTGTTTTGTCATGGGAGGCATAGACAAATACCATGTAATATTGTGAACCCCTTAGACATTATCTTGCTCATACATGGTCCAATTGTGATTGATTTGATATTCATGCTTGTGCTTTTTTCTCTTCCCTTTGTGTTTGACGAATTGCTGTGTTACTCTTTTGCATTTCTTAAATTGACATGTTTTGAATCGAACACCTCTGGTAATCAACCTATTTTTCTTACAACCTGGAAAAGGCGCCGTACCTTTACTGCCATACCAGCCTATCCTAAGACAGGCTTTTGGATTTGTGTGTGACTGCGAACGTGTGTGCATGTCTGCAAAAGAGGAAACGGAAAAGAGGTCGGCTACAGCGTTTTCCATCCCAGTTGTGCCTGCAAAGCCCCTCCAAGGGAACGCTTGAGTGAGAGTGTTTAAAAAAAAGAAAAAAAAGAACGAAAGGAGTGTGTCATAATTAAAAGGGCGGGGGTTTGCTCTTTCTATTACTGTGTCTCATTTGAAATGCAGACGCTGCAGAGAGTCTTTCTGTGGGCCGTGAATGTGTAGAGGGCGGAGTGGAGGATCGCGGTCAGGTAAAGCTGAAGCATGGTGCTCAGGAGAAACGGAGACCTCGTCACCTCATCACACACAACCCTTTCTGACGGCACGGTGCTGGCGTTTCCTCATGACGCAGCTTGAATAATATTTTATATTGAGCTGTAATTGACACTAACCCACAGCGCTAGATCAAACTCGGTAGTTTGTGGTGGAAATCCCAGAACACCAAGAGTTTGTTTTGAGCATGTCCTGAGCTTGTGTGTAATGAGGTTCGAGGCGAGGGCTCCTGTCTCCGTTGGTGTGCGTCTGTACAGAGTGGCACCGTCTCTGTACAACCTCATCCCTGGTCTGGTCTGGTGGCATGTCTTTTCAACACTCTTGTGTGACCCACCAGATCCTCCCAGCGGATGGGGGGGCAGAGTCATTGTCTCTGTCTTTCCCAGAGTTCTCTTCTCTGCTCCGAACCGGAGGATCACGGCTCCTGATCAAATCACAGGCCCACTGGATACCCCAAACCATGAATATCCTTTCCCCACTTCACCCACCCCTCTGCCCGCTCCCCACCAACAGCCCCAGTCCAATCCCCAAGCCCCTCTGTACCTCTCACTATAATTTTCAACATAAAGGAGCTACATCCAGATTGTTTTCTTCCATCACCCTGGTGCTGTGAATTAAATGGGTTAATATCTATTATTGCATGTTTTGAAATCATTTCTGGGTTCTGTCCAATCACAACATCGCTCTAATGGCCTAGCATGTGTGTGATCAGAGGTGGAATATAGTTTTCAATATTTTTATATTTCTTAAATTTCATACCAAACACTGATACTAATACCGTAGTACCATAGATCTTAAATGTCCTGTTAGAATCTGTCTTTCTGCTTTCCTTCCCATGTTAAAAGGTTTTCAAAACTATGTGGACTCCTATAGACAATATCACAAATAAGGACACTTGGTGATGTTTTGTGTGCCATATGTGTTTCCTGTACCCTGCTCTGCCCATTTATTTTCCTGACATACATCATATGGTGCATGACTTAGTTTTCATACAGTATATATAAAAACCCTACTGGATCTACAAACCTTTCCACATGGGTCTCATGTCCTTGTTACTGTCCTCTGTGTCTGTCCTGTACTCATCAGTGACTCAGTTCTCCGTCTCCCAGAACGTTTGACCCTACCCCACCTTCCCTCCCCACCAGCCCGTACCCCTATTGCCCAACCCCACCACCGCTGCCCCCTGTCCTGAGGCCATGTTGAGAGGGAGCTGTGAGTCCTCTGTGTGCCCAGTCATTGCTCTGTGCTCTAATTGTCTCTTCTTCTGCCCTTCCTCCCTATGTAGGTGTCTGAAGGTGTGGTCAAAGCAGGGCTGGAGGCTGGCAGTGAAGGGCCCCTCCTCCTGCAGACCCCCTCCCAGAGACGACCCCGGGACCCAGATGAAGGTAAACAAACACAGGCCGTACTACCCTTTCTACTCCTTACCACCCTAAGCCTTTCCTCATCTGAAACTGGCATCTACAATGACACCTTGGTCACATTAGTCAGTTGGAAATGAATGCCTTAAAGGCACAATCCGCAATTGTTTTTTATAAATGTTGCACCTAAGCAAGGAATTGCAACGATTGCTGTTTTGGTTTGCACGTTGTCTCAGTCTGCAAACCATAATCGCTTAGTGAATTTCTTCAGTAAATACAGAGTACCCTCAAGTGGCTTCTGTTTTCTGTTAGGCGAAATGCTTCCAAACAGCCACATCGCACTGTTTACAAAACACACAGAAATGGGCAGACGTGACCGTTCAAACCAATCACAGGCTGTCCCTTTTTTAGAGGCAGCAAGACCATTTTGTACATCTGAGAGAGGTTCTATGAAGCTGAACTTTGTGGTTGAACTTAACCTTTGGTTCCTCCCCAGATTCCCTTGACGGCCTGCCACGGTCAGCCTGCAAACGGCCCAAGCTGGACGTTACTCTGGACGAGTGGGACCTTTCCGGTCTGCCCTGGTGGTTTCTGGGCAATCTCCGTAGTAACTACAGCCGCAGGAGCAATGGCTCCACTGACATCCATACTAACCAAGTAAGAAGCCACATGCCTGTTCTTAAACACGTCAGCCAGAAATTAAACAAGGTGCGGTTTGGTGGCTGGACCATTAGCCTAATGTAGCAAGCAGACTCGATTGCTTGCTTGATTTTAAGGGCATAAGAAGGAAGCGAGACTGATACAGTGATGTGACTGAGGTGTCAGCTGTCTCCTGCACAGGAGGAGGACACGGCCATCGTGTCGGACACCACCGACGACCTGTGGTTCCTGACCGAGGGGGAGAGCGAGCAGGTGAGCGTGGAGATGAAGGAGGCGGCACTGGAGGAAGGCAGCGGAGGAGAGGGCGAGGCTCCGCCCGAGGAGGACGAGGGAGGAGGCAAGGAGGAGAAGACTGATGGGGAGGTAGGACCGTGTGCCTAATGGGTCGCACTTATGCTCATGTCAACCTACAAGGCTACGATGATTTGTAACTCTTTGGTCTACTACCATTTTCATCAGTATCTTTCACTTCTCTTCGATGTGTGTCTACTTAATGAATGATGAGCTCTCGGGGAAGTTAATGACTCATGCCGTGCAGAGTAAGGATGATTAGGTCTGATTAAATGTCTTGGATATTTGTTTAGATGCAGGAGGAGCCAGATGAGGACTCCCAGTGTCTGAGCGATGACACCGATACAGAGATCTCTACACAGGTTTGTATCCATCCATCTGTTTCTCCTTTACCGTCCGCGTGACACAGTCGGTTTCAGGTTGTGTCTGTTGACGGTGGAGGCCTCCGTAACTCCGCGTTTGCTTTACCGCCTCAGGATGCCTGGCAGTGCACAGAGTGCAGGAAGTTCAACACTCCTCTCCAAAGGTACTGCGTTCGCTGCTGGGCCCTACGTAAGAACTGGTACAAAGATGTCCCCCGACTGGCCCATTCCCTCTCTGTCCCCGACATCCCAGCGTGCAGCTCTCTCTCCGCCCACGACGAGGAAGACGACAGCGACACGGGCATTGACGTGCCGGACTGCAGCAGGACGATCTCCGACCCCGTCATCCTGCCGTCCCACTGCACGGCCGACCGACCCCTGCCCACTATGGGCGCTGGGAAGAGCAAGGGGCCCCTGCCTCTTTGCTTCCCCAAGGAGGAGCAGCTCTCTGGAGGGGAGAGTCAGGAAAGTATAGGGATGGAGGTTGAGGTCAGGCCCGAGGCCCTGTTGGAGCCTTGTAAGCTGTGTCGGGTGCGGCCGCGTAACGGGAATATAATCCACGGACGTACAGCTCACCTGATAACCTGCTTCCCCTGTGCGAGGAGGCTGCACAAGTTCCAGGCTCCCTGCCCTGGCTGTGGAAAGATCATTCAAAGAGTCATCAAGATATTCATCCTCTAAAACCGTGTCAATGGTCAAACGTACAAATTCTTACACACATTGGGCCATATATTCTAATGATCGCATGCACTCTGATATACCTTCTCAACACACACACACACACACACACACACACACACACTACTTGCACCCTTCTACCCCTATTAAAAACAAAAATACCACTAAAACACATACCCACATTGTAGCACTTGGTTGAGCTTGCTGGTGGTTTGCATGGTTTATTCTACATCACACTGCCTCTGAAGTATCGTTGGCTGCAACCTCAGACATCTGTTATTTAAGATACCAATTATTTCTTTGTGCCATGTTTCATAAAAAAAAAGAGGTGCAAGGTCAAGAGGTATTTATTTAATTTATTGGAGGTCCACAGAGGAATGTTCAGTATGTGACAGCTATTGGCTAAAACCTATTTGTATCCGGCGTGTGGATATTCTTATTGGCCATTTGGTTGTCTAGTTTACAGCAGCTACAGACAAGATTGTGAGATTTTGATTTTGGCAACCCCTTGAGTTTCCTGGTGGTATTATTTATTATTAATATATAGTACATTGCTTTCACAAAGAGATCGTACCCGGTGGTACACAATTCCATAGTGAATGCAAGGTTTCTAGGGAAGCGGTCTTAACGGCGATGGTGTCATTCTCCCATAGCATTACAATATCTGATCGAAATTTAAATGTTAAAGCAAAACTCCTGTCTGTAGTGGCCTTAAGCTACCTTGTTGCTAAGTGTTTAATGGTGCCGTACACCAAACGGTTCACTTTTGTTTGATGTTTTTTTTCCCCCCACAGTCCTACATGGTTCAGAAGCTGGAAAATGTGACAAATCACCACAGGTATTGAGCACTCTGTCAACAGTTTACCTTCAGCCTCATCCAGCCGTTGTTGGTTTTCCTTTGTCCACTTTAGGTTGTGTGCTCTTTGAGGAAGGTGAGATTGAAGGAAGAGTATAAGGTTCTCCAGTCACAGTACCGTAAAAGAATCAGCAGATAGTAGTTTACTTATTAAGCTGTTTTCTCAACATTGGTGAATGTATTGTACAGCACAAGCGTGGCGACATAACTCCTGTTTCTCTCAGCATAGTGTTACAAGACTTGGGGTTAAGATTAACCTGCTTGACGTACAGCTGAAGAAATATTTACTGTAATTATCTCTTCCAGGGACTATTGTTAATGTATATTCATTATATACAATTGCCAAGCTGCGGATAATTCTGCCTGTAGTAAGATAACAGTTAATATTTTAATTTTCTCTGAGAAGATTCTCCTGAATTGTGATAAATTAACAATTTCTGTGTATTTTGTATTTAATTTATTTATGATTCTGTTTTCAATGTTCAGAAGTTCGTCTTTCAATTAACCAGAAAAGAGTAGAGCCAAAGGTTATGTGACTGCACTTGTTGCATTGAACAGTGACTTGACATGCAACGAAATAATTGTTCTCGAAAGATTTTAAGAAACTTCCAACGAAAGGACCTGAGCTACCAAACGCTTCACCGGAGATGTGGACGTGGAAGTGATAGTACTTATCGTGAGTTACGGGGTCGTTTTAAGCGTTACACTGCCATGTAATGATTTTGAATTTTTTGATTTGTTTGTTTTACTTTCATGGACATTTTTTGTTTGTTTCTTGTTTGATTGAAGATTTCCTGGTGTTTTTCCTCTTGCTGGGCTTTTGCCTGAACTAGTGACTTGTTTCCTTCAGTGAGAAAGCGTGAGCCGCTAGATATACTTTATCCAGAATACTTATATTCACTTCTCACAAGTAGGGTGTAGAGGGACAGTAAGCTCTTTATTCTTGATTCCGCTCTGCTTAACCTGTCGGCATTGGCTTCTTTGTTCTGTGATCAGCTCTTGACTTGCGCTTGACCTCCCTGCCAGCAGGCGGTGAGGAGTCTCAGTATTGTATCTGGTGCCTCTGAAGCTGTAACAGTAACCAGTTAACTCATGTAATGTACATAGAGCATGCCTCCCTGCGTGACTAAGACCAGCATTGGGCTGGTGTGAGAGCTATATTAGCTGTGTTGAAGCTATAAGAGATTAATGTGTAGCCTGTTATAATTATCCCGACATTCTAAACCCTTAAACACATTCGTCCACTAGCGGCAGATATTTAACCTTCATACGGAGCGTACCTGTGTTACCAGTTCAGATCAACGCACATAGATGTAGCCGACAGAAATAAGTGTTACAAATTTCAGATGAATATTAGAAACGTATAAACATGGTACAGCAACAATAGGATATTCGCCTCAAAGTGGAATATATATTGCACATTGTAATATTGTAATTCTCCTCGATGTGCCGCTGTCACTTTTTTTTTTGTAAAGCAATAAAGAGTTGTTTCAGTTATTTATTACTGTTTTTAATATTCACATCTACCAAAGGGACAGTCGTACAGTCTCCACTGGTGAAGAGGTGTGCGTGTGTGTGTGTGTGTGTAGGCTGAAGAATAAGTCATTGTATGACAGCCCAGCTGCCACGGGTCCTCTCCTTCACGACAGGGCTAACTCCAACACCTGCCTCTCTCTCTTCTGCTTACTCACTCCTCTTTCACTTACTTGTGCCTGCCTTATTTTTGCCCTCTCACCAAGAAGTGGGACACACACACACACACACACGCTTCCTTCTACGTTGCTCCCTAACGGCGGTGCTGTCCAACTCATGCATGAGCACTATAATTAATCTACACTGTGGTGTTATTAAAGTACTGCTTAGTCATTAGGGGATGTCTCCAGTGGAAAGTCCCCTGTGAAACGCTCCTCCGTCAGAGTCCACACAGGAATACACTTAAGCCCCGAATCCTTCCAAGAAGATGCGGTGTAACTATCAGGCATGTCTCTATAAGCTACGACTAGCATCACCTCCAGTTAAGTCACATTTATATATAAACCCTGGTCTATATAAAATGAAGCAAGCATTCAAGCCTGCTTGCTATATTAGGCTAGCCGTCCAGCCACCAAGCCACACCGTGCTCCAGCTTTGTTGTATTTCAGAAATGACCCTTTTTACTGGCTGACCTATTTAAGAGCATTACAGGGCATGGATGTGGATAAAAATGAAAGAACAAACAAATCACTTTTTTTAAGAGACTGTGTGTGTGTGTGAGAGAGAGATTGGATGTGAGCATAGCAGACAAGACACTATACAAAAGAAACAGTGAAGGCAATGCCTGGTATGTTACCACCTATTTACTGAAGAGTAAAACTAAATGAAGACATATCCTTTAGTATAAGCTAGGTGTTGCCACCCTGACTGAGATGTCCACTATACTATAAAATAACCTATATATAAAAAAACCCCACTATAAACCTGTACACTACTAATGAGAAGGAAAATACATGATGGGATAAACTTAGGAGCAATCTGTTTTGTTGGCACTATACTATTCAATACATGCGGCAGCCATACCAAAATGGTGCCACTGACCCCCGCATGAAATTCAAGGATGGCGTACTGCTTTGTCCGTGGTATCTGGCGCGTCAGATTAGGGTTGGCCGTGGAACGCGCAGCAGAAGAATGGCATAACAGCCTGGTGACATGGCTCCTGCAGTTTGGAGTGTTCTAGAATGGCACGGCCAGGGGAGTGGTAGGGGATCTACATGTTTCCATGGCTACGGTACTTCGATCCTAACATCCCAGAATAACTTCAACACATTCCCCGTGTATCCCTCATGGCGTAAGCAATACTTCCTAGAGGAAAGATAGTTGGGATGTGAGCTCTCTGTTGAACATTGCTCTAATACTTGCGGAGAACGTTCTTTCCCATGAATATCTTTATGATTCTTCTATTTCTGGATGGACCTCTCGATCTGGCACACCGAGATGAATGGAAACATGGAGAAGCTGCTCTTACCGGTTTTGACCGGCCCACATGCCCTCCGTTGCTTCTGTCAGGAAAACACGGGTTTCCGTGTGGCCTCTATTTTATTCATCAGATATAATATTGATGGCGGTCAATATTAGCTCATTGAAACGTTTAGGACTGGTGTAATCTGGGTACATGTATGTATGGTATCCGTGTCATTGTCCTCCATCGTCGGTCCGTCTGCATACCAACAGGAAAGCCAGCCTCAGCCTGTTCGCCCTCCTTTACTCTCCTCTGGATGTCTCATGTCTCTGGATGTCTGTAACTGTATCTGTGCAGCCAGGACCTCTCCCCTCTCACCTCTACACAGACACACACAAACACACACGTTCTCTCTGTTGTGTCCGGCTATTTGGTCGCTCCAGAAACCAAGCCGCTAAATTTGTCCCACTGCTGACATGGGAGAAGGTCAGTGGAGCCGGAGATAAACAAAGATAGGGGAAAGCGACAGACAGACAGAGACAGAGAGAAATAAAACACAACAGGAGACGGTGGAGGAAGAGTTAACGATGGAGATGGACCGAAGCGGAACAGAGCAACAGAGGAGGGCGGTGAAGACAGGAACGATGCCAGAGACAGGAAGTTCTGGAGGGAGGTTTGTCTTTCCTCCTGGGCTCAGCAGGAGGCCAGATATGGAAGAGGATATCGAAAAGCAGAGCCGGCTTGGCGTTCAGGCCATACATAGTTTCCACAGTGGCATCCGCTCAAATCTCACAACATCACTCTACAGGGGTATACACTTAACACCCGCACAAGGAATCCTGCCTCATCAAACATCATCAGGCTCATATGGGATTCAGTAACATCTCTCTGAGATGAGCTATGTTGATTGCGGTTTACACTGTGGTAATATCTAAGTGTAAAGTGCCACCTTATTAAACTGGAGAGATTTTATGAGGATGCAGTCATGCTGGCTAATGTCCTCTGTCTCATTACGTCTCTGAGTGACTGACTCCGAGAAGTGGGTTGAGATTCAATTAGAAAGAGATGGATGACCTTTGTTTTCTGGCCTGAGATAAGAATTGACAAGAATGAACGGGATTTGTACAATCTAGTACAATATACTAGATTATTAGAACTGGCATGACTGTGTCTTATATAAATATGATGTCTCTGGTTGTTTCATTGGATTGAGGATTGTTTATTTGTGACAGTGAATATGTTTAGGGAGACCATGTGGTATAAAGTATGTAAGCAGGAAGTGGGGTATGTGCGTAAGTTTGAGTATGTGTGTGTGTGTGTGTGTGTGTCCGTGTGTGTCAGTGCCATCCAGTCAGTGGGATGCCATTACAGGGTAGGGCAGTGGTCGACTCAGGAGGGCTCAGTCCATTCTTGTGATTTAACATGACACCACTTGCACTAAGACCGCGACAGCTGCATATGCGCATGCCGGCCATTCTGTTTGTTGTAGGGGATTACTCTGCGATAAAAGCCCCAGTGAGGAGCTGCATGGCTGGGCTACAGAACTACTGTTTCTCCCTGACTTAGATGGCTTTCACTGGGCCTCCGGAGCCCTGTGAAAACACAGGTGGGGCACTTCACTCTGAAAAGGAATGAATGGGAGTATTCTAATGATGATTAGACAGGCCGCAGTAGTGTCCCATCACCTCTACACATCAGTCAGATGATATGACGCTGGGGCTTATGTAAGGTTCATTACTCAACACAAACTGTGCAGTGGAGGGGTACAGTAATGCAGTAATGAGCTCTGACTGCCTCGTTCATTCACTAGCGTTTGCCAAGTTTATCCAGATTGGCAAGATGATAGATTTGGTTACAATATTTAATGTTATTCCTCTGATGGTTATCCCACAGACGGTATGTGCAACAACAACACGCCGCCCGCCGCCATTAGTAATAAAAATTCACGTGACTGCGTCAATACAACGCAGTGCAGTGATATGAAATATTAATATCAAACGGATCAGTTATGGACGAGAAGTTATCATGGCGACTTCCCCCATAGAAACATCCAACCTCCGTGGAGATGGACGCGGGCATCTGTTGCTGTCATTATGGCGACCCGACCCTCTCCTATCGGCACTACAACAGCCCATAATATTGTTCCAAGGGCACACAGCCCGGTGCATTCCAGTACTACTAAACAACAATTTAGAAAGTTTAATATTGGAAAAATTGTTCAGAAACTCATCCCAGCCGTTCCTCTTACATACTTTATATTTACTTTGTCTTTATATACTTTCTATATTCTCTACCACCTCCTAGTCTCTCCTCCATCCTGTACAGACAGCGTACATGATACGGGATCAAGGACAGTTGTCTATATCTTATCCTCATCATAGATATCTCAGTTCTTAGGTTCTACAGGTTGGTGATGATCCTGAGGCCAATCTAGGGTAAGGATTGATCCCTCCTCCCTCCTCCTCTCGTCTCAGCTGTCCTACAATGTGCTGCTGCTTGTCACCGAAGAAAAGCAGAACATTGTTGCCAGTGACAGGGCAACTCCCCGGTACACACACACACACACACACACACACACACACACACACGTGAACTCACACGCACACATACCTATATACGCAAATATCCATACAAACACACATACATACGCAAAAACACACGAGTGTGTATACACACACACACACACACAAACACAAATTATATTTAATAATTTTGTTGTATGACAAAATGGTTCATATAATATGAAAACAACTTGATATCTCTTCCTCAAAATGCCTCACAGATAATTAAAGATTTATTGGTAATAAATGTCTATGAGAGTTTCATTCTTCCATCTGTGACTATAGACTTCATGAAGAGGAAACAAACTCGAATGTAATGTTATTGATACATTATTGATACTTTATATATGCGGGATGATCAAGTTCAAAGGGCTCTGACACGTGGGGCCAGTTTCCCAACATGGACCAAAACTATATCATAAAGTAAAAATACCATTCAGTGGAGATCTTCTCTGATAGTATTTTGTTAGTCTAGTTTTACTACTTTATAGGTTCAGTCTACACTAAGTAAACACTGAGTCCCCCCCTGGTGTGTTGTATCTCAAGTGTTCACTTCAAAATGCTGATGGGACTGGTTCCTCAACCAAGACATGAGCGTATGGCTGACATTACTAGACCCTCACCCTGACACACACACACACATACACACGCGCGTGTGCATGTGATCACGTTGTCTAGTTCTGCTGACAATGGGTTAAGATGACAGAGGGTTATGAGTGACTTGGACACACTGCTGACCCCCTCCCCTACGGTGCCCCCGAGTCCCACACAGGCGTCTTTGTACTCGGTCCACCATAAGTGACTATCCATCACAGACTAACCTGACAGCCAACTGCAACCCTGCACTAAAGCCACAACCAGCCTTTGCCCAAAACCCCCGTGCCCAAAAAACCCTCAGCACTAGACCGCTACCCACCGTCTAGGTCTCCCGGAGATGCTGCCAAACCGCTGTGTGCTGCCCAGTCCCGAAATGGGACTTCCGGCCACGGCACAGGTTACCTTCCACCACATGCTCTTCAAGTCCTGTCCACAACAACGACCACTTCCCCCGACCTCCATCGAAGACTCACATCCAGCTACATGCATTACAGGGATACAGCCATGGGTACAGGGTATAACGCTTATCTAACACTATGCTTGTCATTCGGGACACTTCTGAGCTGTCACAAATGTCTGTTTGGTTGTTTAGCCATCCAAGCGGAAGCTTGTCAGAATTGGCTCGTGCGCTATGAGGAGAGATATGTCCTGGAAGGATTACCACCCGGTGGCTAGGGTAACAGCCAACCTGGCCGGACGGGGGTCAGGACAACCAAGGCCATTCCACCGGATGAAAGCCCCGTCTTGTCTCTGAGACGAGCACGAGCCAATATTAACCTCTTGCTGTACTCTGCCCAGTACCGGACTGTCCTGCCCTGCTTCTCGGTCTAACAGCCTGAACTTGTACCATTCAGAGGTAGACCACACTATGCAATCATCTTAGAAGATAGAGGTCAGTGGATATGAATGTGGTTAAATAAAACCACAACCCACCACATCGAGAATGGCATGCGCTTTTACATCATCTAAGAAAATTTAGAACAGATTTGTGTGGTTAACTTCACACTGCTTCAGTCACAACAGAGGGAAAGAATTCACCTGTGACCCACTTTTGAGTAAACACAACAACTTCAATCCCCCTTTTTCCTTCCCTTCCAGAACTTGGGAGACAAACAACTTCTTGTCATTGCATATCATTGGCTCCTAGTGGAAGTGACAGCTGTCTCCAGACTGTCCCTCCCACCCCCACCAATCCCCCCTTGGCAGGGGACTTCATGCATGGTGTCATGGAGGGGGACGTGAGTCTGGGATTAGCTCATTAAGATGCACATCTTTGATCTGAGGTAATCTGTCCCATTTCCACGGCAACCTGATCATATCCCGGGCTCTTGACACGCACGCCAGCGCGGAAAGCCACACAAGGACATGTACACACACACACACACACGCACACACACACACCTGCGCGCGCGCGCACACACACACGCACACACTCACTTAGCCAGACAGACAAACACACACACACACACACGCACACACAGACACGCACGGGGGCCTTAAAGCCCTAGAGAGCAGGGCCCAACAGAGATGTGAGGTGTAGATGTGCAGCAACAGCTAAACGTCGTGTCAGATTTCTGGGGGCTCGTGCTAAATTTAACCCTGTGATCCTGCAGCAGGCAGAGGGGTTTAAATGCCAGCCTACAGTTGCTCCACACCAGTTGTTCACCACACGTCTTCCTCTCATCACTAACCCAGGCCAGGACTAGGAGAGGCGCACACACACACGCGTACACTCCGCCACACACCCTCCAGGACCAGGACCCCGAGAATACCTATAGCAGATCCAGGGGAAGCAGGAACCGTTGCCCCCTCCATCCAGACCGCAGAGTTGTCCAGCATGGAGCTTTTCGAGACCAACCCTTACTTCTTCCCCGAACAACGCTTCTACGAGGGAGGGGACAGTTACTTCCCCTCTCGCCTGCCGGGGGGGTACGACCAAGCGGGCTACCAGGACAGGAGCTCCATGATGGGGTTGTGCGGCGGCCTGTCCGGGGGCGTCGGGGTGGGGGTCACGGGACTGGAAGACAAAGCCTCCCCGTCCAGCCTGTCGCCTCACTCCGAGCCCCACTGCCCGGGCCAGTGCCTGCCCTGGGCCTGCAAGCTGTGCAAACGCAAGACGGTGACCATGGACCGGCGGAAAGCAGCCACCCTGAGGGAGAAAAGACGTCTAAAGAAGGTGAACGAGGCATTTGAGGCCCTGAAGAGGAGCACGCTGATGAATCCGAACCAGAGGCTGCCCAAGGTGGAGATCTTGCGGAGCGCCATCCAGTACATAGAGAGGCTCCAGGCCCTGGTCTCCTCCCTCAACCAGCAGGACAGCGAGACAGGGCAACAGGGGCTTCACTACCGGCCCAGCCAGACCCAGCCCAGAGTGAGTACGACACGGGGTCCGGTGAGGGAGGGAGGGATGGGACCGACTGAAGAAATGGGTGAAATATAAAGAAAACATAAGGACGACTAAAAGGAAAGGTGACACGACGAGGTGGTAAGAGAGACAGTAACGACGTTTAGAAAAGGATGCAAGATGAAATGAAACAGACTTAATTGTCTAAATGTAAGTTATCTTGAATGGATACCCGGCAGCCTGGGACCCATCAACCATGCGACTCATTTTGTGGTTCTCCTTCAGTCAGATAAGCCGTTGTATCCATTAACACTAGAAGCGCGGACTAGCGGCCATTTGACCGATAAGCACTTTTAAAAAAATATATCTCAGCGCTAAAATGTTTCACATCAACTTCCTTCCTTGACTTTTCCTATTTTTTTCCTACTTTTCCCCCCCTTCTATTTAGTCCTAGAATGATCATTTTATAAGACAGCGTCAAGTGCATTCAGTCGGTTTCCGGCTTGTGACTTTTAAAGTGAGGTCCATGGTCTCTGTCGTGATGTGTCTGTCAGAAAGACAGAAATCTCTGGATATAGTCGATCAATTCATAAAAAACAAACCGAGGAGATAAATACCACAATGTAGCAAAAACTAGAAAACAGATTCCTTTAAATCGCCACATTCACCAGTGACATCGACGGGAACAGTCTTGATACAGAGAGGTCCGTATGTTTCCTGACATAACGTAAAGCAGCCTGCGCTTTCTGATAAGGATTATTATTTACTCATTCTGACCACACACTGTAGCCTCTGTGGATCACTGGACTTACGGCATTTGTTCCCGCATTGAATGGATTTATGTGTTTGTCTGTGTGTGTGTGTGTGTGTGTGTGTGTGTGCGCATGCCCACTTGTGGTTGGCCTGTACTGTAGTGTGTGTGGCGATGTAGCATGGGGTGGGGTGAGACGTGTGATAACGCAGAGTGACTGACAGCACCTTGTGTGCGTGTCTCCATGGAAACAGGTGTCGTCGTCAAGCGAGCCCAGTTCAGGCAGCACCTGCTGTAGCAGCCCAGAGTGGAGCAGCACCCCAGACCAGTGCACACAGAGCTACAGTAACGAGGGTACGTACACACACACACACACACACACAAACACAAATTACACGGTGTAAACATCTAAGTGCCCCCCTGCCCTCACCCATATATATATATATACAGTACACACTGTTTTTTGTGCATAAGCGTCAAATACGTTTTCATTGATTTCATTGT
>OMKK01032768.1:0-12703 GCA_900302305.1 Polymixia japonica | reverse complement strand
TACAGTATATATGTATATATGTATATATATATATATATATATATATATATATATATAAATATAGACAGACTGAAAAGAAATGTATATGTATATATATCTTTTTTCATTTATCTTTTTTCTAGGGGGTATAAAAACAGACAACATGCAAACTTTTGTATTTTGGTATTTCACACTGAAATGAAAAAAAAAAGAAAGAAATAAAAGTAGCTTTGAAAGTGTTTAGGTAAAGCTGTAGTAATATTGCTTTTATTGCTTATTATTGTCATCCATAATCATAGTCACACTTACAAGAGAGGTTATATGCTAGCCTTTATTATATGCAGCTATGGTACATAGTGGACACTACGTTCCACCAGACCTTCTTGATGAACGCTGGGTAAATGTGTACTGAGGAGGTTACTGTTCTTAAGATGCCCCGGGGATACTGTGGGCTGGGCGAACCATGTGGGTCATGGCTCTCGATGCCCCTGGTGTTTACCTCAGCTGTTCCCCAGTTGAGCAAGTAGTAGTTCAGATATAGCCTCTGAGATACAGTATGAGGAATACACAAAACACCATATGGAAAATGTCCTACGTAGCACATCTGCTGTCTTTCTCTTCCATCCCTCAGTACCAGTGGAGAACATTAAGTGCAATGTGCAAAAGTGATACGGCCTCTGCCTTCCATTGCCATTTGAAGTTAAGCGCATCTATGGCTTTTTTTGCTCTTGAGCTCCAATCCTATCAAACCCCGTCATTAACGGGCCGACTCTTTATTGCCAACTAAACGATTGAAAAAATGCCAGATTTTTGTCTCGAGAGTTTCCATTCCAAGTTTCCATGCCTAACAAAGGCCGCACTGTCATTCACGCTTCCCCTGCCCCGCTGTCCCATCTCCACCCACCATTTTGTATTTTTCTAAATTGTGGAGACGGTGCAGATAGACATTTCCTGTCTGTTTCATCAACCTTTAATCAAGGACAGCGACAGCTGAAATGGCTGTGGGGAGGAACTTGTGACCTGTGGCGAGGATCGACACTGTGACCTTTTTTTTTTTTGGTCTCTAACCACTAGGCCATCCCGGTGCCCACAAAACATGAAATTGTCAAACAAGGAACTTAAAAAAAAAAACAAGGTTAGGGGTCGTAATGTTTTCAAATCTAATATTAAAACTGCATATTTTGGTGTAAGGTAAGTTCACAATTAAGGACACTTTGAGGTTATGTACTTTCGGTTGAAGTTGAAATTAATTGGATGGACCGTGTATTTGATATCATGTTCGGTGTTCAAAAGAAATTCCCCACAACCATGTGGTTCTTTATTGGAAGGCTACATTTTATTCTTCTTCTCTCCCTGACATCAGCTAATATGATGGTCAGCGCTCTGGGGACACGGGCAGGTGAGGTGTACCTGCTCTGAATGCTTGTTGCTTTGCTCTCCAGGGGAAGCGGACACTATTATTTCAAGGGAATTGCTGATTTTCAAGTTCTTTCATGGCAGGTAATTGGCACCTGGTGTTGGAGTACAGAGAAACGGGGGCCAGGGATCACTTGCTAGCACAAATCAAAGTAGCAAAAAAACCATCGTGAAAACAGTGGACCTTTGCTCACACACACACACACACACACACACAGCAGGTATTCAGTGTGCGAGGTGTACCACAACCACCACTATTACCGCCACAATAAATGATAGTGTGGCCCTCAACGCCGGTGTACTTCCACATCTTTTACTTGGACTCCCACTATGTGAACATCCCTCGAATAAGGTGCCGAGACCTCACGGAAAAATGGAAAAAAGAAATATTTGTTGAAAAGAAATCATGACAGTTTTTATCCCAAAAGTCCATATAGACGCTGGTTTCCCCGCTAATGCGTCACACAGTACTCCCCAGGTACACCTGGTGAAGCTATGCTTGTGTCTAAGAGGCAGACCAAGGCGGTGCCTGGCAGGGGGCTGATGGGCTGACCTAGATAGAGGGAGACAGACTGAAAGTTCAGCCAGGACGTAAGGCTTAGGTTTGGGTGTGCAATGTAGACCACACACACACACACACAGATTTGACCAAACCAAAGCTGATTAAACTTAAACTATTCGAAGGGGAAGGAAGATGTGGCAAGTTACGTTTACTGTATATATCTTTTAGTTCGATGAATAAGCGCAGTCTGTATTTTGTTTAATAGTTGATGTAAATTGAGATAAATAAGTGATTTCATTGAATAAGTTAATTAATAGTAACACCCAGAAATACTGAGCAAGTTGCTGCTTTCAGTTCTGGCAGTTACTAGTATATAGTGTGAATTTAACTTATGAAGATGTAATTTAAAAAGTCACTCTAAGTCTATCTCATAACATGAAATACACGACTTCTCTTTGGCAACGTTACAGCTTGTACTGATTTGGAAACTATTATGTTATTTGGGTTTCAAACGTTATAGAACTGTGAAACTGACTGATCTATTGTAGGGCGGAGAAACTGACGCATCCATATTACAGATAAAAAAACCCCATAAAAGATAAATTGTACGGAAAGCTTTATGTCATTTGTATCTGTCGATAATTACACTTGTGTGTCCTTCACTCTCTCATATCTGTTGTAAATAGCTTTTTTTTCCCCTTTTGCTTTCCCCCCGTGTACCACTAAAAGATGTCTCCGAGTACATTGTGTATGACGGCGGTTTGCTGGGACTTCTTGCTCCTTGCCCCTCGACAACAACAACAACAACCTGTGTCTACGTTTAGATACGGTTCACATCTGAAACTACTTCTCTACGTTTCGTTATTTGGACGCTGCATCGTAATAGAGTAAAGTGAAACACATGCCCGTATGGTTAGAGGGACATTTCTTTCAATCAACCAAGAATGCCAAACATGTAACCTCAGTTAAGAAGTGGTGCAGCCAGCCAGAACTGGGAAGCATGGCAGCAGGCCAGCCCGCATCTCCGTCTCCATTCACTGGGGCATCGTTTAGAGAAGTCTAACAGGTAAGGCGTGAACACGGTTTTATATTTCTGAATTTAGTTGTCATATTACTACATTAACATATAAATCGATGGCGTCCAACTGTTGGTTGAAATGATCAAAGGAATGCAACATCTCATTGCGCTTCCTGCAGGTCCTGTCGGTCCAATGCAGTTTAACCATCGTCGAAGTCCAACGTTGACTGTACGGGTGCTGGAATGCTCTGAAAGCCATCGGCGAAAGTGCACGCTACAAAAACGCGAGCGCGCATTTTGAACCCCTGCGTCTACATCGAACGGAAGACACACCAGGCCGAGCGGCTTCACTTGTCGAGCCACACAGAGGAGGTCATTTTAGGAGGAGACGTGAGGGCAGGCTCTCCGGGCCACAACACTAAAGTACGGGTCCTACACCATGATGGACATGCAAGTCAGGGAAGGTTATAGACATTCAGCTTGTTCAGGTAATACATAACATCAGATGCATCAACCCATTCAACTATGTCTAAGAATGTTGTCCCATGTACAATAGAATCATTCTGCTTTTGAAATATGAATTGGTATTTTCAAATACTACTAGAAAACACAAGAACCTGTAATCTGATCTCATATAACGAGTTTGGGTGGACAGAGCACTTGCATAACTTTGGTCAGTGACGTACAGGGTGCGATTTGTAAAATATTTTGCCAATTTTTTTAAAAACATTTTCAGGATTCAGCTCTAATGTTAATACGATGCGTGTATATTTTGTCACGCTAAACTAAAGTGAATAAGTTGTCATGTGTTTCCTCTTTTCAGGGACCAAACTTGAAAAGAATCGTGCACAACACACATCTGCTGAAGGACATTGAGAAGCTCAGCCCCCCACCACCAGACATCAGCAACTGAGGGTTTCCACAGCCTAATAATGAAATGTGCTCCCAAGATTCTTGCTTTTTCTTTTCACGGGGTGCTATGCAGGTGATTACCGTTCTATTGTTTGTATACTTATATGAAATAGAAGATTACCCCTGGAAACACGATTACATTAATGGTTAAAATGATCCTCTCTTATTCCAGGCTCTACTTAGCAGTTCTACATTTTAATGGAAATTCCGAAAGACAACAACTGAGGACACAGCAGGGAAGCCTTGTGTACAAAATCGTCTTTCCCAAAAGCAAGAAGGGGAAGTACTCTGTGCAAGCAGTAAAAACAAACCAACATATGGTAAATACGTTGAATTGCTTTTATTTAGTAAATTAAAACATACATATAATAACTATTTAGAACTGTGCTAAGATAGTAATAGTTCAACAGTGATAACTTTCAGCATTTACATCAAAACAGTGATCATGACCATATTCATGATTCAGAACTGTATATAAAGTAACGGTGCAAATGTTCTCTTTTTTTTAGAATATGTCGAGGAACTTCTGACCAGCCTCTTCACAGAAGTTGTATGCAACCGTCAACCCTTTGCAGCAGAGCTGTCCCTGGTACCTGTCCTGAGAGACCTGACCATGATGAGGCCATTGCTGGCTTCATGTCCCACTTCAGTCATCAAGTGGGGGTCTGAAACCAACGTACTGGCCCTCATTGTCCGAGAACTCTTGGTGAATCCGGAGGACTACGCAAGAGGGCAACACCCTGCGGTTTCCAGCACCCGGATATCCCCAAACCCAGCATACAAAGCTGGAGTATGCCAAGTGCCTGAAATTCATTCTATGCAAGCATTGTAAATATAAACAAGTACTATGTATAAATGTAAATAATACTGTAGCTCTCTTTTTTGACTTCACCTGGTACTGCTATTTGAACACCACCCAAGTTGCCTTGTTTCACTTTCACTATTAATATTAATCACCAACCTACCATTACTATTAATACTGATATGTAAACTACCTTCAACTACTGAAATCTACTCTGGCTTTACAGGATATGTTGACATTTTTTTGGTGTGTCTCAAAACAATAATCACATGACCATATGTACTTTTAAAGAACTATTAGTCGCTGAAACTGTTCCTCCTCTCCCTACTGGCTGCAAAGAGATCCTCTCTTTAAGCGATATCAGTACTCAGTAAGTACTGTAAGATGGACTCCAGTCCTGTTTCTGAGCCAAAATACATTCTAAAGTTCAGCTGAAATTGATATGAGGCTTCTGCAATCTGAGTTAATTGTTAATAGTTAATAGTTGTGTTTACATTTTAATATTTATAAATGTTTTGTATGTTCTGCATTTTACTATTAGTAGTTATACTGTTGTACCACTACTACATGACAACATTATGGCTATATATTATTTCCCATTGACTTTTGGTTGTTATTCATCAAGATTTGCTTTGTTTTCTGTACTCATGACAACAAGCCTCAATAACAAAAATGAAACCCAAAAAGGATACTAATGTCATCTTTTTTTTCTTATGCTGCGTATCCATTTGCTTCTCTTAACGGGCCGTGGTCGGCTCTGTAAACGTTGAGTGCATTCTGAAGGGCATATGGATTCAGGCAAACTAGCTCCAGACTGGGATGAAGGGTCATACAGGTAAGGGGCTGTGGGGCTTCCTGGCATCTCTTTACAACCTACAGTACATTACAGCAGACAAGCAAAAATAAATCAGAAAAGATGTGGTGCCTGAAAACAGGTACAATCAAACATCGATTTGTGTATATACAGTATATAACAATTTTGCTTGTCATTTACCTGGGGTATTTCCTTGCAGCATATGTTTTCAATTTCTGTAGGGATTGTTCCACAGTGACCACAGGAACACCTTTGAAATCCTATGAAATGTTTTCATATTTTTTGGTGGACAAAAAAATAAAAATAAATAGCCAGTGTACATCATTTGAGCCTTGGGTGTGGCTTCCTGGTAATAGCCCAACTCTGTTTTGAAGTTTAGACTACTGCTAATGAGCGAGTTCCCAGGCAAACTTTGTTGGCTATCAAGATCAACATATATTACAGGTAATATAAAAATATCAGCCAGGGAATCAGGGAATATATCTTTCTGCAAACTTTTATTAGACCTCTGGTATATAATTATGTAATAACAATGTGACAATGTGAACACACTGTAACATTGTGGCAGATATTATTGGTTTCCATCATGTTATGTATTTAATGCTACCTAGCTATAAACAGAATGTTTCACAACCACTAATGTCAGCCACTGCCAGTTACAAGCTAACAATATAACAAACAACATAAACAAATAAAATATTCTAACTACACTTACCATTCTGATACACCTGCTTGTCGCCTATTTTCATGAACAACAGACTCCTCATCTGACTCTGGCTCAAACATGTATGGCTGAATATCTCCGATAGTTCCTCTGCTAGCCATCTTCATGTGCACTGCTCTTTCACCGGTCAACCTGTGGTGCAAGCAACTGCGGTGGTGAGGCCAGTTATATTTGCATATTTTCATATTCATATATCCAGTATTTTTCAATGAGGGAGAAAGAGTAGAGGTGCTTCCAACCCCTTTTCACAGTTTCTTTTAAACATTTTATGTGGAAACCTTTTATTATGGGAAAACCATTGTAAACAAATTATTAACCATAGCACATACAAACATGTCTGGAGGGGAACTTTAGAGAGAGAATAGGAGTAGAGATAGGACTGCTTATTGGGACTAATGCACCCAAGGCTATTGAACCCTGGCAGGTCATTGCCAGTGTAGATGATGGTCCATATGCTGTAAGAACATGGCTTGGCTGGACCATCAATGGACCTCTCTGGGAAGACACTGTACAGCAGTACAAGTGACCTGATACAGGTTTCAGCCAACCGTATGCTAATTACCAGACTGGATGAACTCTGGAGTCAGCAGTTCAAGAGTTACTGCCCTGAGTGCAAGCAAGATGAGAAGCTGGAGATGTCCAGAGAAGATCTTCAGTTCCTTGACATGGCCTCGCAGTCAGCTAGACTTGTGGAGGGACATTACAGCATTGCCCTGCCACTGAGGAACAAGGACATGAAGATGCCCAACAGCCATAAGGTAGCTGAGCAGCATGCTCTGAACTTAAGGTAGAAATTTGTGAAGAATCCAACATTCCATGCACATGTACTCAGCGTTCTTGGGTGGCATCACTGAAAAATGCTATGCTGTGAAGGCACCCAACAAAGACCTCAGCCGCGATGATTGGAAAGTTTGGTACCTGCCACACCACAGGGTTTATCACCTCAAGAAGCAGAAGTTCAGAGTGGTCTTTGATTGCAGAGTATCATACCAGGGCACCACTCTGAATGACCAGCTGCTACAGGAACCAAATCTCACCAGCACTCCCACCAGGTTCAGACAAGAGGAACTGGCAGTAATGGCCGACATGGAAGTGATGTTCCACCAGGTGAAGGTGCCAGGTAAAGACTCTGACCTCCGGTTCCTCTGGACCATCAGTCAGGAGATGGTCGAGTACAAGATGGTAGTCCACTTGTTCGGTGCATCCTCATCTCTGAGCTGTGCCAGCTTCACCCTGCGGAAATGTGTAGAAGACAGCAGAGATCAGTCCAACGTCCAAGCAGTCGACAGGGTGCTGCGCAACTTCTACGTGGACGACTGTCTTAAATCAGTCCACTCAGAAGAAGAGGCAGTGTTGTTGCACCACATCTTGTGAGCTGTATGTGGAAAGGACAGATTCAGAATCACCAAATGGGCTGTGCTGTCTGCTATCCTGGAAGAGGAGAGGGCAACAGAGGTTAAAGACCTTGAACTGGATCAAGATGTGCTTCCTATAGAGAGAGCTTTGGCAGTTCACTGGTGTACCCAGTCTGACAGCTTCAGGTTCAAGATCATCATGACAGACAAAGCTCCCACCAAGCGAAACATCCTGTTTACGATCCATTGGGTATCTTGGCACCAGTCATGCTCCCAGTGAAGGAAATCCTGCAAGCGCTCTGCAATCTGAAACTAGGCTGGGATGTCCTGATATTTGATGACCTTGCTGGTGAGTGGTTTGGGTGGAAGATGGAGCTTCACCAGCTAGTGGGCACCAGTGTCCCTGGGTGTTTCAAGCCTGCAGGCTTTGGTTAAACAGTACTCAGCCAACAGTACTCAGCCAAGTATAACAGAATCAGAATAAGCAGATTCCACACTTTAATTGCTAACTGAGTGGAGACCATCTTGAAGATCTCTGAACCATATCAGTGGAGATATGGTAATACCTCACTGAACCCTGCAGACTACACGTCAAGGGGACTCATGGCAGATAAATTGAAAAATCCCACTGGCTCCCACCGCAGAGGAGTCTGGGAGAGGTTGATCAGGTTTGTAAGGAAGATCCTGAGCGCCACCCTGAAGCTACAGACACTCAACGAGGAGGGCCTATATACCTTGCTATGTGAGGCAGAGGCCATCATCAACAGTTAGCCTATAACCAAGGCGTCCAGCGATCCAAATGATCTGGAGGCGCTTACGGCTAATCACCTCTTGCTCCTCAAGACCGAGCCATCTCTATCCCCAGGCCTGTTCGATAAGCAGGATCTCTATGCACACAGGAGGTGGGAACAGATCCAGTATATTGCAGACAAATTCTGGAAGCAATGGACAAGAGAATATCTACCACAGCTGCAAGAGCGCCACAAGTGGTCCCATCCATCTCGCAGCTTCGCCATTGGCGACATTGTGTTGATCGTCAATGACTCAGCACCATGCAACTCCTGGGTCATGGGAAAAGTCAGCCAGATAGTCCCAGACAAGTTTGGGCAGGTACGTCAGGTCCGTATCAAGACCAAGACCAAGACCAACACACTGGATAGGCCCATCATGAAGATTTGCTTCCTCCAGGAAGCTGAATGAGGCGGTGCTTCTGCTGCCCTCTATCTAGGTGCTATGTGATGGTAACGTCTGGCTCCCAGTGTAATAGTTGAGGTAAACGGTAAATCAAACAACGAAGAAAGAAGACTGCTTACACAGGAGGACTTCAATTTCTTTGGCTCCACGTGTTGTATATATTTTGGTAATTGTCTCCGGTTAAGAGCACAATTAGGGGCCGGTATGTGGGAGCCAAGTTATGTTTATATATGTTTTAGTTCGATAAATAAGCGCAGTCTGTATTTTGTAGTTTATGCAAATTGAGTATATATACATATCGGAGTCCTGTGGAAGTTTTTCCTCCTCAAGTTAACGTACACGAGTTAAGCCGGGGCAATCGTTGAGCTTCAACCCCCCACAGGAGACATAAAGAAAACTTTGTCATTACCACTACCCAAGGGCTTTCAGTGATATGAATTCATTACCAGAAGACAAAGTCATAATAAGTACGACAGGCTCCAATATTCAGGTCAGTTATATAAGAGTATTGAGTGTACACATTCAGTTTATGGACAAAGGGACATTGGACACTTGAACAGACACAGTGTCTGCAGATAGTCACATGGAGGGTGTTGAAACATCCTCTCAGAGGGGCTAACCGACTAAGCTGAAGGCTGACACTGTAATATGGGATATTCTATCCGGGTTAGTGACCATGTAACCAATTGACAGAAAAGAAAAATCCCCATTAGGTGTGCTACACGAAGACAAGTTAAGATAAGGAAGAGCAATAAGACATCAAGAGGAGGCATATCCACCCCTGACCCAACCCACCTAACACACACAGTCAGACATACAGTCACTCACACAAACACACACACATACACACACACACACACACACACACACACACACACACTCAACAGTCAATCACAACGTTGCTTGGATTCCAATTTGGAATTACTAAACAGCTTGATAATGTTGGAGGATTGCTCTACTCAGCAATATAATTCCTCAAAAAGGAATATCACAACATTTCTGAACTGCAGTAGTTGGTATCTGTTGGTGTCTGGTTTCTCCTAAGAGTGTAACTATCCAGGCCAAGCTATACATACAACTTGCACTGAGCAGGTGTCCGACAGATCTCACAGTTCTGGAGTAACATGTCCCACCTATGCAATTGCGCACAAACCACTTTTTAATGGTTTAGATAGTTATAATATTTTTATATATTGTAACATTGGTCAAAGTTTTAGCATCTGTTTTGCTTTTAAAGTCTGATTAGTTCGTGTGGCAGTTGTTATTCTCATCATCCTATCTGCCCCCAATTGACCCCCGAAGAGCTCAATTTAATCTCCTTATACTGTGATTGGGATTAACATGAAAATAAATATTGTATTTTTCTGCATTTTTTTCTACCGACATCCTTTCATTGTGTTTCGAGATTTTTACAAAAATGAGTAAATTGCCTCATTTACTTTGAAAAGATGAACCATATTTTATCGCTGCCACATGAATGCGATGCCGTAAAACAGCTTAGGCCTAATTTACTGTTTTTTCTAGTGTCATTGTAGCCATAAGCCTTGGCCCCAGTCTCTTAGTTCCTTTTTATGTAACAGCTCTGCATCAAAGTCATTCCAGCCAGAATGTCACATTTTCACTAATCCCTATATTAAAAACCCACTATCTTCTATGCATCATTAAAATGACTCCAATTTTCCACAACAGTGAATGTAGATCCTCGTGCAGCTGTCTCCCCCCCGTACATTCCACCCCTGTTTTGCCATTCCTGTAATAGCTGTGCTGACAAGTTCAAAAGTTCCCCTAAATTAATCAAATATATTTGCAGAAACATACCATCATACCAACATACCGCAAAAACAAACACACACACACACACATACCCAATCGTATGGATACGGGGCAAAAATGCATGAAATTCACATTAAAATAAGCATAGTTTTTAAACAAAAAACAGCTGAAACATTTATTAATTATTAACAATTATGAACCCATCCTCATATAAGCCATCTCTCTTCTCAACCCTTCTCTCTCTCTCTCTCTCTCTCCCACACATACACACACAGAAACAAAAATACACATTCATGCGTCATGTCATCTAGTTACATTTGGTCCCACACATTGCCAGCATAGACCTCTTGTCTTCCTGAAGGAGCTAGTGGGAGAACGGATGACACTTAAAAAACGGAGGGTGATTCCAGGAAAGCTTTTCTATCGTATTCTACTAGAAACTAGAAGCTTCTTTAGCAGATTCATATTCCAGGGCAAATTGAACATCCCACCGCACCTGAACAATTATGTCTGACAGCCTCTTCCTATGTTGCATTGACCCTAATTTATCAAGCTATCGTACAATCTGATCTTAAAACGGGCGTGCATAAATTGTGTTTTTATGGCAGCCATTGATCCCGTTTTTAAGACTGCAAAACAAAACATATCCTCTGCGGCCATAATGCCAACCGCTGAGAATTGGTTTCCTTTTAAGACCTACTTTAGCTATGCTACATTATGTAGCTTGCTAGCACAAATTTTGCTGCACCAAGCCTTCCTTTTTATAGGGCAAGATTTGCCAAACACGCATAAATGTGGGTATAGGGTTGGGCGGTATCCGATCTTTAATACCGTTAAACTGTCCCCAAGATTTAGAAAGTACGGGGCAACGCCTCTGCTCTAATCTGGAGGTCACGTCACCTCACACTAAAGGTGAAACACTGCAATTCTTTCTTCAACCACATGGACAGTGGCACTGTTTCACGCTATGATTAGACAAACAGCTCTCGGCTGTTTATTATAGAAATGATGAGCAGACCATGTTATGACCGTAAAGAAAGGGACACCGTTGTTATTTTCAAACACCCCAGGATACCTTATTACGGTGATACTGCTCACCCCTACGTGGGTACGTCATATGTATGTGGTCGACTGTTCGCGCATGGAGTTCAATCAATGGCAGTGCTTGATTTATCAACCTTGTTTGATTTATCAAGCCAATTTATCAAGCCAATTTATCAACGATGTATTTCGTGCTAATTTTGGTGCCATGAGAAAATTCTATGAATCACACGTCTTCATTCCCACGGTAGATTCTGCACTCTTTATTACGATAGGCTAATAAATGAGGGCCATTGTGTTTTGCTAAGGGTTTAGGGGTGCCAGATTGTTGAGGGATGTGAAGGATGAAAGTGTAGCCATTAATCCCTCATCGACAACATACACATACAGCGTGCGTACACAAAAGTACAGACATAACAAAAAAATGACTACATATTATACAAAGTTATTCATATTCTATCCTCCCAGCAATAAAAAAACCAAACACAGATTAATGTGTGTACACACACATACACGCACACACGCACACACACAAATGTACTGTAAACGTGTGTGTGTACACACTCACACGAAGACTGTCTTTATAAACAGCCTCAAAAGACAACACAGGGCAGTAATTGGGAGTCCGACCAAGGTGGTATAGGAGTTAAATAAGGATGGATCAGATGAATGGTGTAGTCAACATGGCACGGCGTGCCCTGGGTCACCTCTATTCGGGCTTAAAAGTCCACATTCCCAAATTATAAAAGTTCTCAACATTGTATTTTCTTACCGTGTTCATAGAAGTTCAAAAACTCCTCTCTCATTTTACACACTCTTTGTACTTTGTGTGGCTTAGGTGAGCCCACTTTATAATTATTCTATAAGTTTAGCCTCTGGTAGGTGGGTCTCATTCTCTCTGCAGTCAGAGCATGTGTGTGTGTGCATGTGGAGTCAATGGATGGACCTGGGTGAGGGCTGTCAATCAAGTCACAGTTACGCGAAGCGACAGGTCAGGGAAAATGGCAACCGAAATCTTGCGCTGTTAAACTACAGATTCTGTTGCGGAATGAAGTAAAACTGGGATTCAGTTCATAGATTGTACGAACTATACTTTGACTAGCTGGGACCAAAACGAGAAATTGAAAAAAATATTGAAAAATACTGACATATTCGCCAAGATCTCATCCGGCC
>OMKK01032767.1:0-20853 GCA_900302305.1 Polymixia japonica | reverse complement strand
ATCTTTGAACTGTCATATTTAATATTCTAGAAATCTTGGGGGAAGAGGAAAACTACTTGAACTAAACACTGGATGTGAATTAATCAATTTTACAAAATAAAGAAGATCTTTTTTTACCATTTTTCATGGGTGTGATTGTGTACGTAATATTTTCATTGTCAGTTCCATTCAAGGTATAATTGTTTTGAACTAAGTTTGCAGAAAGAGAGGCTGTGAACAGAAAGAAGCCACTTTACTGAACTATTTAGTACATTATATAATTTTCACAGATTATAGAGCAGCACTTCAAATAGAGTCTAAAGGGTAACAGGTATTTGAAACCAGTGAAGGAAGTATTTAAAGTTGTAATTACTTTTACACAAAATTTCCTAATAATTCCATGCTTTTCAAAAGACAGTTTTTCTTACCAGTTAATAAGTCCGTTGGTGCTTTTGTAACATCCTCAGTGTTGGTTTCATTTAAGGTGCCATTGTTTTGATCTGGATAAAATAAAGCTAATAGGCCACAAAATAGAAGTGGGTTGAGCAAAAAATAAATTAAAATTAAGGATCGATGATTGTGTCTGTACATTTAAAGAGGTCTCTAAAGATCTGAATGATAAACAGTCTATACTCAAAATCATGATTTTGTATTATGTACTATAGTATATCATATTTATTTAAATTCTAAATTATTTCCTACCAGTCATGTTAATTGCAAAGTCATTCATGTCTTCTTTGTTGGTTTCATTGAAGGTGTTGCTTATCAGCATAGGATGAGATGAAGCTAAATTTGGAGAGGAAATGTAACTTATTTCAACCTCTTATTATTACTTACTATTTGAATATCATATAATAAATAATGACATAATGCACATGAAGAGTCAAATGCACACTAAGAGTAAGTAACCAATATGAATCAACATAACAGTGATTTTATAAATGACTGAAACAATTCTGCGCTGAAAAAGAATTAAAATACGGTATGTAACTAAAATCTTAATCCCAAACTACCTCATGTTAAAAGAAGTAATTCTCAACCATGTATTTTGGTAGTGAAGCTGTGTCTAGGAGTGTTCTTACCAATGTTGCTTTCATTGATTTGTGCTATCATGGTCCTATTTCTTGTTTCCTGTGGGGGCCCACTTGGGCAAGGTGTACACGGTGGCCCAGGTGGGCCGGGTGGTCCTGCAGGACCATGTGAACCTCTTGGACCAGGAGGACCTTCAAATATAGCGACAACTCATACATGGTAGACTGAGGTACTGATCAACACTGCCATACAACCACATGGGGTCTTCAGAATTGAGACATTATTAGAAGACAGGGCAAATCTGTGTTAATTAGTGTATTATTATAAGAACATTTGTTGTGACATCAAAGGGACATTTTGGAATCATTTAAATCCAATTTAAAAAGACCAAAATCAGATCAAAATTAAAATGAAAAAGGTGAAGAAAAGTACAGGGGAGAAGAGTGTTGGCATTTGTGTATATTAAGAAGAGCCAGATGATGACTTTTGAGAGTGAAACTGAAGTGTTTCAGAATAGGTATTGTTTCATAGTGGAAAGAGCATTGGACCTATTGTTTGACTGACTTGTGTGTTTGGTGGGGCAGTGTTTCCTCCGTCAATCGCATAGTTCATGTCATTCATGGTACATTGACATTTCTTACCCTCAGTGAAAACATCATTGGAGGTCTCACCTTTCTTTCCTGGTGGGCCAGTATCTCCTTTAGGGCCTGGTTCTCCATTTTCTCCAGGTAGTCCTAGACAATCAGGACAACAGGAGTTGTCATCAAATCACAGAGCTGAGATGATCTAGCTTTGAAAATAGCAAATCCAACCTAGAACAGAATTCACATATGTTAATCATGTGATTTTGAAAAATTCATCTTAGATTTGTGAACGTGAACAACTTTCTTTCAGTGCTAGATACGAGAAAGTTATAATCTATGTTACCTGAGATAACTCGTTGCGTGAGTCAGTGACCTTTGCGGGCTAGGTGACAGGGTGGTTTTTGTAGTACAAAACAAACACTAACAAATACGGCTCATTTAGGTGCAATAGGTCAAATACACATTGATCAAGCTCCAACGCATTGGCAGATGGAGTAGCAAAAGTTTCTCTTGAAATTGAATTGTAATTAGTCTTTCTGTAAATTTTAGAATTGAGAATTGCTCATGTTCACAAACATTGATTAAACAGTTTCAGATTGTTGGAATTATATGTGAATTCTGTTTTGGGGTGGTTTCCCCCCCGATTTTAGTCATTTTATTCATTTGGCCTTACTACCGGGGTCAATCTACAATCTACTACTATCAGTGCTCTACTACATAGAGTAGGAGGATAAGAAGTCCTACCCCTTTTTCCTCTTCTCCCGTCATATCCTGGCATGCCCTGTGGTCCTAGTAAGCCATCTTGTCCTGGCAAACCTAAATGATAGTGTTGTGGTTGAACTGTTTATAAATTTCATGATAACTTTAAGTTGATGAAGTTTAAGTTGAGAATCTCTTTTTTTTTACCTGGAGGTCCAGGTGGGCCTGTGAGAATATAAAATACAATATTAATAAATTGCATCAAAATATCAATGAACCAACAAGGACAGTTATCATTAGCAACATTTTTTAACATAGCATATTAATAAATGTACCTGTCAAACAAATCCCTTTGGAGCTGTTACATAGATCCACAAAGATTTTGAGCTGAAATATAACGAAACAGAGAGGCTTTGTCAGCTGGACTAAATGTTCACTGGAGGTTTTGAATTACTCAGTGGATAAGAAAATCTATTTATTTCAGTATTTGTTTATCAATGTTGTTAATCATCTCCTAAAAAAGTAGGCCCTCAGAAGCACTGCCCAGAGGATGTGGGCATGGCAGAGGGAGGGCAAAGCAATAGTCAGTCTCCACAGCTCAAGGTACTACCCAGGAAACACTCATCGAAAAAAAAACAACTGCACCCCTTTTTCTTAATCACTATAGCAGAGTCTTGGATTTTCAGGGTATTATTATGTGCATCACGTGGACAGTTTTCTAATCCCTGAGGAGAAAAGTGAGTAAGTGTTTCTAATACGGAGGAGACCGCGAAGAATCCTCCACTGTTCCTTCCTGTCCTTCCGATAATGACAGTGATCATACCGTTCATGGATTCATTTTCAGCACATTTCCAGATGCGTAAGGAGTCTTTTCTAAAATTCAGATGAACTGTCTCTAATACCTATTCACCACTTAATAAACACAACAGCTCAATTCTATTTTCAAGCACATTCGTGTCTTACTGGGACCACGGAGTATGTCATCATCATCAGTGTGTCCTTGTCCTCTTCACCCCTGCTCCTTTTGCTGCGGTGGAGCTGCCTCGGCTGCCCTCCCTCTCCGGGGTGGCTGGTCCGGAGGATTCCCGTATGCAGCCCGCGGCTCCGTGACAGCGCCTGCAGCTGGACGTCCAGCCTGACGAGGTGCTGTGTCAGGTCCCTGTGCTGAGCCAGCAGGAAGACCAAGCCTGCTGAGCTCAGGGCCAGCGCAGTGCACATCGCCACCAGCAGCACCCGCAGAGTCCAAGGAAGTACCGCATTTCCCCCGTCCTTCATATTGCTTCCTCTCCAGCCAGTCCTCCTATGCAGAGTGATCTAGGCTTTGAGAGTCACGAGCGCATATAGTACATATCTGAACACGTTTCAACACATGAGAC
The DNA here is from genome assembly GCA_900302305.1 of Polymixia japonica. Classification (NCBI taxonomy): domain Eukaryota; kingdom Metazoa; phylum Chordata; class Actinopteri; order Polymixiiformes; family Polymixiidae; genus Polymixia; species Polymixia japonica. Next base: position 17,183 of record OMKK01032767.1, on the reverse strand, counting down.
AGACGTCAGATGGAAACCACACCGGAGCTGCTGGAGAATCAGTCTGTAGGGGAAACACATGATGTGTTGCGCAACTTCAGGCATCTGGAAAACAGTTACGATCTGCAGACCTTATAGCATGTTGACCTGACCTGAAGAAGACCATCACACATTCTCTAATTCTCCCTTGGTTTCCTTGTTGTCATAAGAGACCAGTCTAGCTAATTAATGACCACCAAATGCTCACATCCATTTGAGGAGATGGTCACCTTACCAGAGGTTGGAGATTTACAGAGAAGGCCAACAGATGACAATCAAGCCAGATGGGCAGTGGGAGTGGAGCATTCACACCACAGCGCAAACACAGAGCCCCCACTGTAACCCATGAACCATCACACAGCCCACAGACAATGGAAGATCGAGGGATTTGTGTTATTTCGTACCAAATGCATCCATGTGTGCAATTCTATATGTATGGACAACACATCTCAGAATATTCAGTGTACTGAGTCTCTGAATGTAATGTCAATGTAGTAGGTAACACTACAAACTCTTTATTAAGCTTTTTAATCTCCTAAGAAACCACAAGGTTCCATTGAACAGCTCACAATGTTATCAAATATGTAAAGTGTGAATATGCGTGTTAAACATAGCCAATGTATTAGACGCAATTTGTAATTGAGATAAACTTAGACAACAGTCTCTTCACTGACTCCCGAGGGGGTGTGAGGTGTTAACCTCAACTACAACCCAGAGACTATATCTATCAATTGCATCACTCTCTTTCCTCCTGACTCCGTCGTGTTCCCAGCGGGACGCCGCTGGACGACGGCAATAGTCTGTTGAGAGTTGCTTTGTTTGAGCAAACTTTGCTGTTTGCCTCTGTGATGCCCCGAGGTCAGTTAAAATGAATTAAACAGTAGAAATACTGAAAATACTGTATATGATAGCCTAAAGTTTCCTTCATTGTTTGAGAGTGCAAATCACCTCATATTGCTACACTGTATAATGAAGCACATGCACATATTTGCTATATTCTACATGCACAGTGCAGTCTGTTCATTCTTCCTGCCAAATTGTAGCCAGCCCATCCCATGCAGAATTACATGCAAGTGGAATAAAACAATATTCTGCACAAGTGAAACATTCTTTGGCTCCACAAGAGACCTTCCAGAGAACTTTCAATAAAAGACTGTGTTTTTTTGTAAAGCTCCCTTTTATAAATTAGATTTAATGTATACTCATTTCAAAATTCCTGTCAAAAATTAAACCATGATTATACAGTATTTTCCCATTTTCCCATATAAATTTGTCTTCAATTCTACAAAAACATCCTCATTGAGACTTAGTCTCCATGACAATAGGAAAGACAGTTTTCCAACCAACTTGTTGTAACTTGGAACAAATAATCCCTCAAAAGTGAGGTGAATATCTTGATCAACCACATACCAGCTATTCAGAGGAAGTGAACCTGAATAGCCTCTTATTTTAGACATGCAACTTCTGCATAAGCACTACGTTCCCCTACAATTGTACTTGCATGCTTTAGTTTCAAATTGCATAACTCTGTTAATCATGTGGCGTATTAAATAAAATGCTATAGACTCATTACATAATGCCCTTGTTTCCTCTTCAATTGAATTGATGGGTAAAACCCTGCTCTCTTTGACATGGGTCAGCCTGACCCAGCTAATTAATTTCCTCCTGGAAAACCTCTTCAGCTGATGAATTGGACAGTGTGGGGGGTTTTCTTTTCAACAACAACAAAGGTAAGTAAGCCTATCTCAAAAAAATGAATGACGATAACAACTGATGAAAGGTTGAGGTTTTGCATTCTCCTAAAAAAAAAAAAAAAAGTGTCTTTGTTCACTTTGAGGCTGCTTTCTGGTTTGGACAGGCTTTATTGTCTTGCCTTTGAGTCTTTTGCACAATGTTCTGCCATTTAATGGTAGTTGGTACCAATGGTACCAAATAGTAGTGTTTCCAAGCAACCGGTAAAGTGAAAGCTTAACCAGGGATTTATAAACACTTGATCCACAGTGATTTATTTGGCAAGAGAAGGTTGTTCATCTTTAAAACCAGTGGGGAAAGCCGTACACATTAAAGTTGCCATGAAAACTGCACTCTAACTCATCGGGAGCAGTCAAGAACAAAAAAAGTAAGTATTATCCTTTAATCATTTGTAAATGAGTTATTAAGTTATTAGGATGCTAAAGATATATACATATTCTTGAATGAAATGTATAACACACATTTGAAGAGCTGTCAAATAAATCAAACTTGATATAATAGCTTATGAATGATACATCTGTAATAATATTAAAGCGTCAACAATCTGCCCTCAGGCTTAAAATGGTGATTTGAGGTGTGAAAAGTCATTGTTTTTCATACATCTGTCACGGCACAACAAATAGGTCATCCTAAAAAGCTTTATGTGGGTGTGTTGTGGTTTCACCGTGTCCCAGCGCTACGTTACGTCCCAATACTAAAGGACAGGAGGACTAAAAGGGGATGAAAAAGCGATGCTTTCCACAGATTAGTGTTCTTTTTTCCTTTTTATGTTTTGACTAATGGAAGAAGCCCGATTTGTCTATTGGATAAAGGATAGCTTTATGAGCGTAGGTCGAACTGTTTCTCTGGACAGATCACACAGTCCTCCGGTGTGTTCAGGGCCACCAGAGACTTATGAAGGAGATGTTGCCTCTGGAGTTACTCATCATGACTCCCATCGTGGCTGATTCAGTATCTGGAGCCACTGCGCTCATACTTCTACTGATCTGCATCCTGCTCTTTACGGCCTGGAGCAGAACAAACAGGTCATGCGTACCAGGTAAGAGACTTAAGGCTCTTCGAGTCCATCACCTAACTTAGTAAAGGTCAACAACTATGAATGGAGCGCTAGGTGTCAAAACTAGAAACTTGTCTTGTACTTTGCATGGTAATGGTAAATGCACTTTTTTGTAGATTTGTGACAGGGAAAAGAGATTTAGGCAGAAAGTAACACATTTTATTGATATAATAATGTAATACTACCAAAGGGACATTCTCCTTTCACTCAGCAAGTATAGGATCAGCTACAAAACAGCACCTCTGGAGCTGGTAGGGATTCATTGTCTTGCTCTAGGACTCTCCAGCGGCGTGGATGTTTGCTAACGCCGGAGCTTGAACCCAGATCCTCCTGCTTGAAGGGCAGGCGGTCTTCCTACTCATTAACACCCCGCTGTCATGAATTAACTCTCCATTTTCTCTTCATGCCTGGTCTCTGCTAGGTCCTTCCTTCTGTGCGGGTCTCGGCCCTATTCTCTCCTATGCCAGGTTCATCTGGACTGGGATAGGAACAGCGTGCAACTACTACAACAACAAATACGGCAGCATCGTCCGCGTCTGGATTAATGGCGAGGAAACGCTCATTTTCAGCAAGCAAGTCCCGTTGAAATCATTTTATATACTCCGCTCAATTGCAGCAGTTGCATTTTATGCAATTAAACGGTAATGAGGGATATATTAAAGTCAAAGCCAGGCTTCTTTTGTAGGTCCTCTGCAGTGTATCACATCCTGAGGAGCGCTCATTACACAGCCAGGTTTGGGAGCAAAAAAGGGCTGGAGTGCATTGGCATGGAAGGGAGAGGAGTCATTTTCAACAGCGATGTTCCACTATGGAAAAAAATGAGAACATATTTTGCTAAAGGTAGGCAACCATCTTTCTTTACATGTAATATACAAGATGGAAAAAGGAATACTGTGGTGGCTCGGTCTGTATACAATTTACTTTTTTTTTTTACTTAAGACTGCATGGGTCCAACTCTTGCTCTGACATTTCTCTCCATTGTGATTATCAAAAACAATAAAATAAAATACTTTTATGTAACAAAACAAAACAAAACAAATCTAGTTATTTTAAGGGATACGTTGACTGAAATGCTGGCCTCGTGCTGTTTTAACTATGGTATTTGTTTTTGTTTGGTATGAAAGCTCTGACAGGACCTGGTCTCAAGAGAACAGTGGGAATATGTGTGAGCGCCACAACCAAGCACCTGGACTGTCTGCAGGACATGACTGACCTGTCTGGCCACGTGGACGTCCTCAATCTGCTCAGGTGCATAGTGGTGGATATCTCCAATAGGTTGTTCCTCAGGGTGCCTCTCAATGGTCAGTTTGGCCTTTCTTTGGTAAACAAATTATTTCTCGAATGATCTTAAATTGTATTGAAGTGTGCAGCTGACCTGTTTCAATTTTGTTTTCATAATTTAGAGAAGGAGCTACTACTGAAGATCCAAAACTACTTTGAAACCTGGCAGACAGTTCTAATCAAGCCTGATATATTCTTCAAAATTGGATGGCTTTACAATAAGCACAAGAGAGCAGCGTAAGGCCTACACACGCTACAGTAATCAAACAGACCTATAAGTCTTATGATTTCTAATGTATTGTTTTTTTTTGTGTCAATAGTAAAGAGCTACAGGATGCAATGGAGAGCCTTATCGAGATTAAAAGAAAGACCATCGCTGAATCTGAAAAGCTCGATGATGACCTTGACTTCACATCGGAACTCATCTTCGCCCAGGTCTATCACTGCTTACAAACCTATGCTGTCTGCATCAACGTGTCCTGAGGCTGTCGCGTACCTGTGTGCGTGCGTGTGTGTTTGTTCATTTTCCTGTTTAACAGAACCACGGTGAGCTCTCGGGAGACAACGTCAGGCAGTGCGTGCTGGAGATGGTGATCGCGGCGCCAGACACCCTGTCCATCAGCCTGTTCTTCATGCTCATGCTGCTGAAACAGAACCCGGAAGTAGAGCTGAGGATAGTAGAGGAGATGAACGCTCTCTCAGGTGACTCCTGACAAGATTTACAAGAACTGTTTTTGTCTCACTGTAACTCCACAGCATATCAAAATTTTACAATTCTAAACAATCCCGCGTTGGATTCTCGTCACCAGGTAATAATGATGCACAAAACATTGATTATCAAAACTTGAAAGTGCTTGAGAGCTTTATCAACGAGTCTTTGAGGTTCCATCCAGTGGTTGACTTCACGATGCGAAAAGCGCTCGAAGATGACAACATTGATGGCACTAGAGTTACAAAAGGAACCAACATCATCCTCAACATTGGCCTCATGCATAAGACCGAATTCTTCCCTAAACCCAGTGAATTCAGCCTGGAGAACTTTGACAAAATGGTAAGTATGGTGAATGTTACGCAAGTATGTGTGGGTCTGGTGAAGGAGAGGTCATTCTTTACCTCCTCTCTCTGGCAGGTGCCCAGTCGTTTCTTCCAGCCTTTTGGTTGCGGGCCTCGTTCCTGCGTGGGCAAGCACATCGCCATGGTGATGATGAAGGCCGTCTTAGTTACTTTGCTGTCTCGCTACACCGTGTGCCCTCGTCACGGCTGCACTCTGAGCAGTATCCGGCAGACCAACAACCTTTCCCAACAGCCTGTGGAGGACGAACACACACTGGCCATGCGCTTCATCCCCAGAACGCCGCAGCCTCAACACACTCAACAAAAACAGCACTGAGAGACAGAGGCAATACATGGCTGATGTAGACTTACCTATAGGTATTGTATAAGTTGAAGCTTGTAAGATAGGATAAGATGGAATTTTTATTAATCTCTGTAGGGGAATTATGTTATTGGATTTGTCTACAGGTAACTGCCAGAATAGGTAACCACTATATCCTACAGGATGCATGACACTTGGAGAGGTGTTATGTCATTGTAAACATGAAATTCCATCCATTATTTGGTATTTTGATGGTACAAAACACAGTCTCTGGTGTGGCTCTAGAATATTATAATTAGTGTTTAACTGGGTTGAGAACTATACACCCACACTGGGTGTAGTACTGTATAGTGTGAGTTAAAAGATACACTGTTATAATTTGAGTTATATGTATAAAGCAAGCAGCAATAATTGTATTTACTCAATAAACAATAGAAACCTTGCATTCCATTAATCATAGTGAAAAGCAAATAAATGTAAACTGGCAAGAATATGCAGCATAAAATGAAGCAGTCTTTATTGTCATGTCCATTGCCTTTACTCTGTTCCATATCCATTACAGGCTTACATGGTCGCCTCTACTGAGTGAATGGTCAGCCAGTCAAAATCAAGCTCATTTACATGTCAGATTTATTAATCAGAATGAAATGACAGGCACTCTAAAAGAATATTGATCTTCTCTGTACCACAGGCACAAATGAAACACGCCACCTTGGCATTAAAACATAAGGCGTTTGGTTAAATTTGTGTGTTAGTCATGCCTTTAGTACTGTGCTTCACATCCAGCACTTTAATCCAGCAAAATAAGAAAAGAAAAAAAAGGCAAACTTCCCTTTCAGGTTAGATTAAATAATACAGACTAAGACAAGTCTTCCATACTGGAGACTAAATCTGGCACAGGGCAAACAAAAAGTACACAGGTAATGTATTATTTCATAAGACGAAATTAATAAAAAATATTTATTTTGTAAGAATATATATCCAATAAATACGTTGGAAAGACTGCATTTATACAAAAATATAATAGTCAAAAGACAACTAGAATTCACCTCTTACTGTGAACCTACTAACCGAACGCATGAGTGCATAGATAAAGAGATTACTTAGAATGCATCATCTGCAAAACATGAAGGGAAGTTAAAATGGCCGCTGCTGCTCCAGAGGTTAATTCAGAAATGGACAATCTAAACTTGAAAGGACACAGTGACAACAGCCTCACTCCACATCTTCATGCTCCAATGAACACACAGAAAAAACGTGTTTTTTTTCCACACAAGCCAGCCTACAAATAGTAAGTCACTTCAAAGTTGTTAGGCAGAGGAAATGAATTGGTTCACTCCGAGGTCACTCTGAACATAACATAATACTGTACTTCAAAAAGCAGCTTGTTTAAGTCTGGAAATGTTACTGTCTGCTTCACTGAAATGGCAGAACTTGGTTCTGATAACTCCAAATACATGCTAACAGTAATGATACCCATTGATTTGCTACTACTTAATGTTTGATATTGTGATTAACCTCTGCTTTTAGCTGATGCCGATATCTTTCTGGAGCTTTCCACAAAGATAGCTAAAACAATGAGAACTCTTAAACTGGAATACCAATCGGTGTAAAAACTAATGTTAGTTACAATCCAGTGTGTAGTGCTGAGCGTAACTCTTATCTGTGATGTCATATGAATGTACATCTTCAGGATTGCTCCGTGGACAGTTAATAGAAAGCAGTTCTATCAGTTCAATATCAGTTAAAAAACTGAAAATATAGCCTTATACCCACATAATGGCTGCTATCACAGCTGCCTTTTCCATCTTCTCCAATTTATTCTTGAATTATTTTTTTCTTCTGGCTATGGCATTAAAAAGTGAATATTCACAAGCACAAACTGAGCAGACTGGGGCATAAGAAAAACTTCAAAATTCATGGCATTTCCCTTTAAAGTGGCAATCTCGAAGATCCCCGAAGATTTTCATTTAAATAAATGTCTGTTAAGTCATTATCTATTGCCAAATGAGGTAACACAATGGTGATTGAGCCTATGGCATACTGATGAAAACCCTTGCATTTGCAGTATTATGGGTATTAAGAACCGGGTGTCTGTGGCGACTTCCCCGCCATGCATTCAAATTAGCGTTAGTTTTCCCTTTAAAGTGAGGTCCAATTACACACCTGCAATTACCACTTTTCGCCATAGGTGCTGCCAAAGACAATGAAACAGAGATCTTCGAGATTGCCACTTTAAGATCACAAGTTCATAACCACTAGAAATTTCACCCACTAATAATGATTCATTAAAGTATTCAAGTCATTGTGGCGCCCATTCACCAATGTTAAGACATGTTGTGTTTGTTAGTGTTACTTCAAAACACCTATCCACTAAAAAAAGTAAAGCCATAATATTCCACTCGCCCCTGAGGTTATTTCCAGCGATAAACTGTCGAGAACTTGCAACTATGTGAAGTATATATCCAATTATCTGTTCAAATGCAATAAATAACATTCATGAACTTAAAACCAGAACATCCTTAATAACATATAGTGAAAGAAACAACCAAATGGTAAACAGTGTAATGTAAAGATGAGCGGGTGCACCATCCGATATCAAGCACAGTATTGCTTTCAGTCACTTTTCAATCAGGCCAATCCTGTGTGACCTTCCTCTTCAGCTGATGAGGGGGTCTACGTGTCTAGCTATCAGTCAGCCTCAGCGAAGGTGCTGTAGTGAAGGATCAGTGCTCATGTAAGGCCCTCTGACAGTGGTAAAGCAGGCAGTCAGGCAGCTCAGGGACCGGCGAGCGGAGCCACACTGCCAGGGAGCCGGCGTGGATGCGGCAGTGCATCAGACATGGCTGACCCTGGAGGAGCTGGCAAGCTACAATACCCTCTGAGCCTATAGTGGAAAAAGAGGTCATTTATGATAAGTGTATAACGAAGGGATTTTAGATTTTAGATTTTAGAAGACACTGACCCATGTGCCATAAACCTTTGAAACTTGCCTGTACTTTTTAAATAATAATAAATAACCTTTATATGGCATAACATTGGAGGACAAGGTGCAGAGTGGAGAAGGAGCTGGCAGAATTTGGGGGGCCAAATAAAAGGATCTCAGATTTTGATTCATTTTGCTGGAGGACGTTCTGTGACATCCAGCACTTTATGTCAGAGACAAGACATGACACGGTGACACGGACCATGCCGCCTGCCTCACATAGAGCTGAGGATTGTCAGCACAGCAATGAAAGTGGATGTCATGTTTGTGACATGACATCCACTGTAACTTAAATTGTAACTGAAACTTCTATCATTGAGACAGTTGAACTATCGCATGTTTGAGGGAGGAGGGAAACACGGCAGTAAACAGAAAGCGGTTGACAGTGGATAGGATGCCAACTGTCTGAAACGCCTCTTCCGGGAACCTTGTGGGAATCGAGGTCTGTGGACTCTCGGAAATTTGCAATCTAATCTCCTCTATTTTCTTAACAAAGAATTGGAGAAACTCCTCACGCCTTTCAGGAGAGGCTTCTATTGACTGGCTGACTGGGTGGAGGACTCATCAGTGAGTCAATGGGTGGAAATAATACCCTGGGATTATGATACTGACTGGAAATTAGGTTGGAGAAATAAGATTTCCTTGTGCGCTTGACTGCATTCTGATAGTCATTCATTAAGTGTTTGAGGATAGTAAGTGAAACTGTAAGTTTATCTTTTTTCAACCTGCGTTCGGCTTTCCTGCATCTATGTACTTTTTAAAATGTGTATGAATCATGCCGTTACATTTATTTTGTAAGAAATCATGTATCACATTATGTTGAATGGAATGACCCGACTTGAACCTCCAGTGAACTCGGCGTGAGGTCAGTAAGATAACTGGGGTTAACACAAGTCACCGTGCTCACCTATGATGTCCACAACATGGAGCTGAAGTCTCTGCCTCAGTACATCCAGAGTGGCTGTGAGAGGATCTTGGCCTTCGGTTAAGAGCGTAAGGTTCTGCTTCGTATCATGAGAGAAGGCCAGCCACATTGACCCGTACTCTTCCGTGGACACAGTCAAAGGCCTGGTCCAACACAGGGACAGGGAAAATGTGAGAACCAAGTTTAGCAGCTGGTACGTTTTCAGCCCACAAGACCCCAATAAATCAGAATTAGAAAGGCAGAAAATACTGTACCTGATGAAGTTGGTTAGAGAGAGTCTGTAAGCAAATTGTGCAGCCTGAGGCTCCCCAGCGGGCAACTGGTAGGATACCATCCCAGCCACTTCCAGATGAGCAGCGGGCCTTTTCACCAGCAGAGAGTACTGGCAAACTGCTACACTGTGGCTCATCACCTCCTCCACCAGAGAGTCAGACACACAGGAAACCTGACGAGAAAAACAACAAAGCCTTTAATATGAAAGGCAAAAAAGTCAAGCACATTTGTGGCGATGATGTGTATTTTTAGAATAACGCTAACATTTTGGTTTCTCCATGTTACTTCAATGGCAAAATTATCAATAGAATTGTAGAATGCAGCAGCTAGCTAGCATGAAACGGTTTTTAAAACACATTGTAAAAGTGTAGATATCAGCCGTAATCCATGTCAGATTGTTGCACATTGTGACAAAAAAGTCCCACCTTTCAGTGGATGCATTTGTAATAGTTTACTTCCAAAAAAGAAAGAAACAGATTTTTGCTCTTATGTTGACTAGGTGGAGTAGTTCTTTCTAAATACGAGATGAGAATTTTGTGAAAATTCGCACCTAAGGTGTTAAGGTTCACAACTGCGCTTAAAAAGTGCTATCTGTAATATGCTTAATTCAAATAAAAAGTCAAACTGCCACATTTATTGTAATATAATGATGATCGTCTGAAAGCTTGTTCAGTTTTGATTGTACCTCAGTGGCACTGTTTTCCTCTATTTCCTGGTCTTTGTTTTGCTTTGATGGCCTGTCAAACAGATCCTCCCCTTAGTCTGCACAAGCCAGAACACCGTGCTTCTTGTTTTGGTTTGTTGTTGTTGAGTTCACCTCACTAACTATCTTACAGATAGCACCTTTTAATTTTCACAATAACAGAACTTTTACTTACTTGTGTTTTTAGAAACTGCTCAATTGACACAACTTCTAGAAAATTATTTTGAAATGACACCTGACATAAATGTGCATCTTGATACCCATGTCACCGTGGCAACAGCACTGTGAGAAAGACATGATCAAAACGATATCAAGGTTCATTGATGATTTTCACATCAGAGAAATACCTCAAGTTCTCCAGAGCTTATCTGCAGTAGCATCTTCTGAGCGGCTGAGTCAGAGGAGTTGGCGACAAAAATGACAAGCAGTAAGGAGTCCTCTCTCTGAATGTGACAGGCTGAGAGCGCCAGGCTTTGGTTGGAGCAGAGAGGGGTGATTTCTGAGTGGGATAATCCAGACAGCTCTGCAGGCAGATGGGAACTAAGAAGCAAGTCTTTGGGTCTGTCTGGCTCTGCGTGTGCAGTGGGATCAACAGTCACCATACCGTTGCCTTTGATGAGCGAGGGGGTGCTTTCCGACACTGTCTCTTCTATGAAATCCCCTTCTACATCACAGGTGCCATTGGCACTGATGAAGCCCTGAGAGAGTTGGGAGGTTTGTACGGGTGTGGAGACAGTCAGGTCTGAGGGGGTTGAGTCCAGTAGGTTGTCAGACAGCAAGTTATCCACAGCGCTATGAGTAGAGCGGGAGGAGTTTGACGATTGCTCGCTGGCACCTGAGGATGAGTCCTGGCCTTTGGCTTTTCTTCTGAATCGCTGGGGCGTCGGCTCCGCTTTTCCCATCTGTTAGAAGGCAAACACGCTGAAAGCAAACGCTGCAACATCATATTCGGTTCAAGCCGATAAGATGAGATAGACAGAGCTAAGTAGAAGACAGAGAGCTCACCAGACACACAGAGTTTTGGGAGCCCAGGCCGACAAAAAGGGACGAGGCCAGCTGCTGCTTCTCGTGGTCCGGCTCAGGGGTGGGTGTCGGAGTGGGGGTCTGGCTGTGCGCGGTGTCGGCGTCACCCTGCAGGCTGGGCGACAGGAGCGGACTGGGAACTTCAACGTGGGCAGTTTCCTCCACAGGTTCCTTTTGGGTCAAATAGCCTTCCTTCCCCCACACCCTCTTCACCCCATCCAGCTTCAGGGTGGTAGAGCTACAACAAAACATGACATGTGACCATGTCGATCGATCGATCAATAGGTCAGTAACTGAAAACATGCAGCATCGAGAGTATTATAATCTTGATGGAAACATAGTTTCACGTAGTAGTTTGCGACGTTCACGTTGTGTTCACGTACCCGCCTTTGGGCGCAAGCTCCGCGCTGTTGCCCGACAGACCCGAGCTCAGGGTGGGAGACTGTCTGTCTGCTATGCTGCAGGAGGATATACTGATTGGCAGGGACAGGCCGTAAGGCTCCAGGCTCAGAGCTGAGGGAAAGGACACAATCAGAACTATACAAAGCAAGACGGCGTACATGTCCTGACACCGGGTGTTGAGTTTTACCTTTTTCTTGAGCTAGTTCTTCTTGGCGCTGGTACGGAGGCTTGTACGGAGCTGCCCCGGCAGCCAACGCCTCAGACACAAAGCCATCCAAAAACGACAGGGAGGAGTCCACCTGGACAGTAGCGTGAAGTTGTGAACATACAGAGATTTAAGCAGTAAGAGCTACATGTTTGAAACTCTCTTTTGATAAGAATGGAAGGAACTGAGTAATAAACATTATAAATCCATTACACTTTACCTCCAGGGGCTCCAGGCCAGCGTCTCGAGGTAGTGCCCTGGCACGAAGCTCTGTGTCCTCACTGAGGTGCTGCAGTTCTTGGACCCTCTGTCTTAGTACCGTGTCCAGGGAACCGCTGTATCTTTCAGACACATCGTGGGCCACGGGCACACAGACGGAGCCTTCACACAGCTTGGTCATGGCCATCAGGACCCAGCTCTTGGTTTCACTGGTGGTTTGCTTCATATCCAACAGCCGGGTCAGGAGTCTTAACACTGTGGCCAGTTCAAGTCCTTCCCTCAAGTAAGAGTATTCACCTAGGACCTGTACACGGGAGAGAGTGATATACACCCTCATATGACAATAAAAGAAGCTATATTCAAATGCTGTAGAGCTAGCAGTGCTCACCCAGCTCATGACTTGGAGGAAGCGCTGAGGCAGTTTGGCGGGCTCTCCTTGCAGTAGGGACATGTATGAATCCACAGCAAACAGCCTCAGCTGTCTGTCTTCTTCCGCGTTCTCGAAGCCTGGGGCCAACATATAAGAAAATAACTGAAGAAAACTCAGTTCGATATCAGTACCAAAGAACTTAAAAAGGCGTCAGGTTCAGCGTGTGGTTATCTTACCCTCAGACAGTAGTCTAAGAAAACTGTTTGGGATGTCAGGCTGCATCATGTCTCCACCCAGTGAAAACACTGTGTTCATGGTCTCAATGAACCATCCATTGTCTGGGGCATATGTATTGGGTTTATAGGAAGATAAGTAGTGAATGGAAACGTGTACATGACATTTCATCATAATGCATGAATATAGAAGACATCAGTCTACTTTGACATTTACCACTACATCATCCACTGTGTGATTTTTGAAGCATAACGTATTATGAAGGTCTTTGCTCACTGATCCTTTTTCATAGTATGACGCACAGGTTCAATGGTCAAAAAATCCAAAGGAGGATATTTTTCTGCCAGTTCTGCCACCTTCCCCACCAGATCGATGGTAGTGTAGTCATCTTTGCTGAGACGAAGAAACTCCAGCATCTTCTCGACGATGACGGTGACATTCTGGGCGTTGGTGATCCGGAAGAGCAGCTCCAGTGTCTACAATAAAATACATTAAGTCCCTTAGTGCAGTGAGTCGAAGAGTAAATGCTGTAATGACAACGAAACCCAAACTACACCCGACCCCGTCTCACCTCACGCTTGATGATGAGGTCTGAATGGTCTAAACACTCAATGATGGTCATCTGGTGCTGTAGAGCAAGGTTAGCATCCTGCTGGACCACATAGGTGAGGGCCTTCAGTCCTTAAATGTAGCATTGGCATAATGTAGCATAAATGTCCATTAATTAGTAGCATTACTATAGTAAATATCTAACATATGATTGTACATGGAGAAGGCGTGACTTCAAATGCTTAATAATTTAATAATAATTAATAATAATTCTTACCTAGATATTTGAGATTAATTTTCGGTGACAGAACAAAGTTGCCAATGCACTTTGCAGCTTTTTCCAGAAGCTCGGTTTTTGGATGAATTGTGTAAATGGCTTTGACACACTCGAATAATATTGCTGAAAAAAAATAAAAGCAACATTTTGATCAAATGTCAGAGTAATTTACTACTTATGAAGGACTGAGCTAGCTGAGAATTGTGTTACGGAGTTGACTTACCATAAGTGATGTTATGGTTCATCTCGGCTCTTCGTAAAGACTCATCAAGCACCTCGTACATCATCTCACTTGTACTGTGAACATAAAAACTAGAAAATCAACTTGCTATGACCACATATAGAGAGCAAGTAAAACTATAGCACCATAGGCAGTCAGCTCATTGATGAACAGCATAGCTAAAAATTACCTCTGGTCATTTTTCCCTAATAAGGACAGTATTCTGAGGAGTTGGATTTGGAGCCAGGGAGCAGGAACACTATGGTAATTAAAATCCATGGGCAGCTTCCCTCCCACCACCTGCTTCAGTATGGTTACAAAACTTGCCGTCAGGTCCTTATAACCTTCTGGGTTCTCCTGTAAGGTAAGAGAGAAGCATGTCCAAAATGAGAGGTTGTAGTGGCTTCTCTTCTGCAACAAAGGTCATGCCAACACATCAGAGCGTATCCATTTCAGAAGGTTTTTGCAAAATCGAATGTCACAATTGTAGCGAAGCCTTGATGTGGTACAAAAAATAATGTAGCAATTAAATGAAGAACCTTGATCATCTGCAAGTAAATGTGTAGTGACGCTGTCATAACACCAGGATCCTTGTCGCACAAAGCCTTCCGGAACTTGTTGTGGATGTGCTGCACTTGATTAGGTGCTATTAGGTAGAATTTGTAGAGCGCCAGCACCGCTTTTCGACGAATGATTTCCCTAGAAATGACAAGAAGTCCGTAGAATATTTGCGTTTTTTTTTACTGTGTACAGTACGTAAACTGAAAATGCTATAGCACAATCCGTGTAGCAAATAATAACTCTAAAATAAACTGTTTCAACCCCTTACTTTGGGTGAGTGAGCTTCTCCTCAACCAGTGGAAGGATTGCAGGTATCATATCTTTGGGGAACATTTGACTGACAACAGTTAGAGCCATGCAAACTTCAATAAGGTTTGTGCTCTGAAGATCCTGAAAAAACAAATCACATTTGTGCTTTGAGTGCCACAGACAAACATAGCAATGCACATCGTAGCACAAAAAATACAAAAAACACCTTCACAAATTTTTCAATTTCAAAGCCGCTCATGAATGAGGGAGTTCTAAACCAGTGTAAACACCTCATGAAGTAGCACTCCGGCTCATGTACTATGTTTGAATATTGCTTTTAAAATTCAAATGGAAAACATATAAAAAATGAACACTCACCTTCAATACAGTGTTTACAAGGAGAAGCAGGAGCTCATGACTTTCATTCAGAAACAAGGAGACAGCTAGGTAACCTGGAAATTAAACCGACACAACTATTAATGAACGTTCCCCAAAGAATTACCCAAGACAGTATAGGGTACAGCGTAGTTGTTTCACAGTTACAGAGGGTAGGGACAAAACATGGATGTAAAAACATACCAACTCTCTTCTCCAGAACAGTGCCTTGTTGAGCCAGTTTGATGGCATGAATATAGCTGAAAGAAGCCTCGTATCCCAGCATTTCACAGTAGATACCCCTCACCATGAGCTCCTTCATCTGCCTCTGAATTAGATCATGACACAAGCAAGTCCAGCTATGAATGATCCACATATTTGATGAAACACCTTAGTCCAGACATAATCTAGACATCAACACCTTAAGACTTCACAGGACATGACAATCCGTTGTGTATAACTAAACGTACTCCACAAAAAAGCAGAAAAGCAGCTTTTAACCACTATGCCCCAAAACCGTGGAACACCCTACCTAAGGACATTAGAGAAGCAGGCTCTGTGGACATGTTTAAAAGCCAACTGAAAACCTACCTATTTACTTTGACTTTTAAATAATATCATTGTTATGTTATCGTTGTTTTGTAAATAATTTAAAAATGTATTTTCCCGTTTTTACTTGTTTTTTTTCTGGTATTTTATGTACTTTCATTTCCACATGCTACTTTATTTTAGATCCCTTTTTTTAAATGCATTGCACTATGTAAAGCACTTTGAGCTGCATCTCTGTATAAAAGGTGCTATACAAAAACAGTTTATTATCATTAATTTTATTATTATTATTATTATTATTATTAAATGGGGCTAAATAAAGACCTTACCATGGAGGTGTTGGGGGACGACACCTGCTCTTTGATAGAAGCCAGCTCGCGTTGAATAAGTTTCTCCTCCTCCTTGACATTAGAAACACAATGGAAAATAACAATAAACAAACCTGAAGTGGTCAAATGCCTGTACGCGACGAATCCAGTTAGTGAATGTCTTCTAATATAAGCACTTACTCGCTGTACTTGTTCTTGACCACATTAGCTTTAAGTCAGCTCAGCAAGCTAGTCCACATCAGTAACGTTCAAATCACCTTACCTTCCCTGGGCTCAAATGAATAGACTCACATGTTTGGACGTTAACTCGGTTATTCCTCTGATGAGGTTGCCTAATTTGGAAGTTGAGGATAGTTTTCCAGATCCAGGCTGTGAGTCTAAAGACAGAAGACTGGGGAGAGCTGTCAGGGTCTTCTCAACAACATCACTCATTATGACACCGAAAGGCTGGCTTGACAGCTAGCTTCTTTCTTTTGAAATAAACCTATTCAATCATTGGGTCGTAGGACTTCAGCTCTTTTAATGTAAGTCAACAACTTCTCCTAAACATTTAAACATAGCACAATTGATAACATACTAGCTTGACAGTCGGCCATTGTTTTCATTCGGCAGGCAGGCTCATGATGATGTCACTTCCGGATGTAATGAAAAAACTTTATTAGAAAAATGTACGACAGTCTTAATAAATGCATGTTGAAGCCTAGATGCATAACTACTAGTCCCACTCGTAGCATCCCCATAAAGTCTATCCCTTGTGATAGACAAGATTTTTAACTTTCTTTTTCAAAATGTGATTTGAATAACTGGTAACAATTATCAAAATAATTTAGGGTAGAGAATACAACAGCAATAAGAAAACAAAATAGTGATATTCAAAACCCAGTTTATTATGTTTGTGATATTTTGATAAACAGTCCCTTATTTAACTGGTATGTACACTAAACTACAATAAAATAATTACAATAAATATGAAATTACAGCCATCAGACAATTTCATGAAAAGGAGTACATTCTAAGAATTTAAAACATGTTTTCACATATTACAGAGTATTTAGTAACCTAGTGGATTACCAGGGTATCTGATGTGATGGAATGTGCACATCAAGCAATAAGTGGAATTCGTAGCTGGAAAGAAAACAAAATTACAGATAAAACTAATTTGAATATTATAGGGATGGAAATGTAACATCTTATATTTTACCTTTAAATTTGTTTCTTACTCCATAGTACATTGCCAGATGAGTTGCTTTT
>OMKK01032766.1:0-13248 GCA_900302305.1 Polymixia japonica | reverse complement strand
ATGAAAGTGAAAGACCTTCCGTTTGCCGTTGATATTGAACCACTTCCTGTCGTTATCCAACTGAACAGGAAGTGTGACACACTGACTTTTGGACAACTGAACTCACAGCCTCACAGTCCAACTAGCATGCTTTAGCCTTGTTCCATTGCAGTTGGCCTTAAAGTATGAATGCTTGGCTAATATCCTCTAGTGAGGTCAGACTTAGACTGTGTGCAGAGTTAGATATGTCTGCACTTCTCCATGGATTACTGTTTGACAGTTGAACTTGGACTTTGACTCTGTAAAGACTGTTTTAATAGCCTAATTCATGGAGTTGTATCACAGGATAATACAGGTCTGGGTGAATAGCTAGGCTAGACTAAGCACAGATGCAATCATCCATCATAATTAGGCTATGCGTAGATTTTGGCAGACCAGTTTTTCAAAAATTGACCAGCTTTTTATTTCAAGTTTACTCAAACTTGTCTAGAAGACTTTGGTGCACAGTTTTAGATTAGGTAACACATGCTTAAGTAACCCCGCACTTTTAACCTCAGAGTGGCAGCTATTTCACTCTCCCTCTCACTCCGTTACACACACACACATACACAAAATCACTCTCTCTGACTTCCTGTTATTTGATCCAAGTGCTACTGACTTTCGTCCTCTTCTCTCTGTATTGTGGAATGGAACCTCTATTCTGGGAGAGATGTCAAATGGGATTAGGATTAGGGCAGATTGCTAATAAAGCTGTTAACCACAGAGAGCATGGGATTAGGTTCTCATCTCTGGGGTCAGACATCGGCAGTGGAACACAGCAATTTATTCACTGACTCATTCAGTCCGCCTGGGAAGATGCATTAAAGGCCCAACTAACCACCTATTGGGGGTTAGTTACTGCTTCCGTTCAGTAGAGTATTCTCTTGGGACTTTAGTAGGGACTGTAAATGAGGCCTAGTCTAGTTTCCCTTCATGTCACTGCCCCCACGTGTGATCATTCTGTTGTGGTCATTTTATTCCCCCCATAGGGAAGAATCCAGTTCATTGTCGTTGGTGCTGCAAAATGGTACAAGTGAAAGCAACACTTTTTTTTTTTATTATCCTGGTTTATTTTATATATATATATAACGCACGTCATCTAACCCTTCCCGCCAGTTTTCCTCTGCTAAAATTACAGTTCTCTGCTCAGAACTTAGCTTCATAAAATTGTGAGCGCTGGTGCCTGGTGGCTCTTACTGTTGATGTTGGCAAATGAAAGACACCCACCCAACCGCGCACACATACACCCAACACACAAACACCATGTGGTTTCTGGAGGGGGACTTTGTACCTGTAACAGTTTGTGGCTCACATCTGTAGTTTTTGTAGATGGGGTGGATGTTTTACTTTCTTTCTCTTTTTTCTCTTGATAAAGGTCCACTTCTCACTCGTGATTCGCCAGGGGTTACTCAAGAGCACAGACTTATTTTGTGGTGGAGGCTATTCTTAATCATTTTAGTCTACCTCCTTCAACACAAACACTTATTTTCTCTCACACACACACACACACACACAAACTCATGACCAGCATGACTACGTTTTATGACTCAAGTTTCCAAAAGAGGCTCTCTGTTGTCTTAGATAGCCTATAGCTAAGGGGTTTAGTCTACTAATATGTTGGTTTGAGACGGACTCTAGTCCCAGGGTCCAGAGAGTGTTACAGCGCTAGTGATTTGTTTACCCTGGTCGGTTGCAGACTGGACAATGACAGGAAGGCCTGTTTGGGATGGGGGGGGGATTGTAAACAGATGGAGCACTGGCCCATCCTGGTCCAGGAGACAAGTTCTCACTACATTGTTTGAACTACGGGAAGTTGAGCTTCAGAGGAGAGCCGTGTCACCCAGCCAGGATGTTCTGTCTTATTCTTAGACTTTTTTCTCCTACTGATTTTGACTTGATAGCTGTTCTTTATCCTTAATAACCTCTGCCATCGTCCCCAAACGGTCTCCTCCCCTCCACTAATATCTCAGTTCCACACAGATATGAAACTTAAAGGCGGTGGTTCCACTGGGTTGAAGCCGATGGTATTATTGAAGAAGAATGTATTGCAAATTGTCTACGTTTCTGAACAAGTTATCCAGCATCCACCCCGTGCCTCTTTTTTTTGTGGTCACTCTCGTATGCGACACAGGCCGCGGCATACAAAGTCCTCCAAGTGTTTACAGTCGTCGGTTGGACACTGCTATCATCACACTACATGAAGCCCGTTTGGCAAGCCACGCCTTCCTTTTTGGTTATGTTATGGTTATGGTTTGTCATGAGTTGTTATTTTGGTTCTTTTGGCTACGTCCGACACTGTTTTATTTGTAATCCTACGCCCTTATGCGAACTGCAGTGCGCACAAGTGGCCCCCCTGTTCCAAGTCGCGGATTAATGTCACGTCACGTTTGCGCAGAAGTGTGCCGACATGACACAGTGGATGACTCCCGAACTCAGCTCTTTAATCACACGACCAGCCACTAAGCTTTGCTCTGTTTTATTCCACTGGGAACTGAGCATGAGCACCATGCGATTTGAGAATTCCGAGGTGTAACTATTTGTAATTGGCCAAAAAAAATAGTGGCTATTGGTACACCATACCTTGTGAAATACTAGTTGAGTAGAAAAAAACGGAATATTTAGGTGTATCTTTGTTCCCTAACAAACAGCCTTGTACTGCATCAGCTGACACCATTTGTTACGGTGGCTTGGATTTATTAATTAAGTAGCCTAGCTGACGCACTGCAATGGATTTGTGTTGACAGGGCATGGTGCATTAGTGGTTGTCCTTAAAGTGCTGACACATGTTTAGATAGACTGGGTCTCCTTGGCCCCCACGCATCCTTTAATTGGCATAAACAAGGTGTGTATGCGTGTGTGTGTGTGTGTGTGTCATTACTGGTAGATTTGAGGAGGAATGGCTTACTGGACTTATTAACTCGAGTGAAGAAGTAGAGAATCACATACTTGGCTGAGGGCAAACCGAGTGTCAGGACGGTGCTTGTCGAGTTGCTAAGGTGTCAGAACGGCAACTTAACAACTAAGGCATAGCTAGTTACGAGAATGAGATGCTTTGTTTAAAAGAAACCTGGGATCATTGTCAGGAGAGAGATGTTGCTGTGGTCACCTGGAAAATATAGACTCACTTCCAGGCAGTAAACTAATATCCAACAGATTCTCTGACTATGATGATTCACTCTCACCTTGCTCACAAATCATTAACCAGCTCTGTAGTATGAGCGCTCCTGGCCGTCTCAGTGAGTAACATTTTCCTTTTGCTGAATATGAGCATTGTTTTTCATACAAGAAACTTACTACTAACATTCTCACTTGAGGTTTCATGGACACTCGGAACGCCGCAGTCACATGTCACACTTGTCAAGTTTGAAGCCTACTTGCTTCAGTCAATCTCTGGCTCTCTTCCTTTTCTTTTCTTTTTCCTTTTCTTTTCTTTTTTTTTTTTCTTAACAATGAAAATCTCTTGCCTTCATTCACAAGACTCGTCCCCTGGGCGCATGACTTCATTCATGCCCTGCAGGATTTCACTCGTCAACTTCAAATAGTATATAAGTAATGCAGCAATAGGCTCTAGCCTGCATTAAGTAGTTCTTCCTTATCCTGCTCTCGGCCCTGATGCCATGATCCAGCCTCCCTCTTTTACCTTTCTATTCAAACCCGACAGGTAAGAGTCGGTTGTCATTTACAAGCCTAAGTGTGTGAGAGTCTCCAGCCCCCTTATAAAGGCATGCTGGCTCTAGTGTGGGTGCTGTCTGTAACAGAGCCCAGTTCTCACTGGCCTTTAGGCTCCTTAGTTTCTTTGTTTAACACAAAACCCTTCAGTTCAAATTGAGTGCAGACACTAGTTAGCTTTATGGATAAAGCCTTTGCTCATATTAATACTGTTCAATAATTAGCCTTGTTAATGAGGCCAGAGCAATGTCCTCATTTCGTTGTTGGATTAGAAGTGTGTGTGCAAAAATGTGTGCTTAGTAAAGGTATGTGAATTACTGGTGCAGCTTTTGTTCTATATAAAGTCATAATTTTGTTTTATATCCAAGGTTCTTCTGGAAATCTTGTTAAATTTGAGTTGATTCTATAGATTTGAATAAAAAAGGTGGCTTATGATTGTATTTGACTCGTTGCAAAAGAAGTAATCCTAGATGTAGCAGCTGTATACTATAGATCCATGTGTTGAAATTGAAGACAAGGCCATGGACAATTTCCCGGAAAAACCTTATCCTTCGATACCATGAATGGCAGGAAGCAGGAGCTGATGTGAAGTCATGGACTTAAACACAGCATAGCATACCTCTGTTGACATTCAATAGCCCATAAAGCAAATTCCGGCCACTACAGTAATGTGGGACTATAGTAATGTGGCAAAAGCATGACATAGTTGGTGACCAACCAAAATATCATCACTGTCCTGCAGAAACCTGAATTTCCAAAAAGCCATTACCGGAATTTAGAAAAACAGATGTTTTCCTTAACAGTGATGTCTGGGCATTTTTGACATTTTACCAGACTCATGAAACATAATACTAAGTTTCTGCAATAGGTTTTGATGGCACATATCAGGCCACAGTTACAGTCAGTTCATAAACATAAAGACTGTGCAATGTTTACTTTGGGGCCTGAGTTGAATTTTTATCTTTCTTAAATATGCTATCAGTACGATCGGCACTAGCATTAGTGAGATGAACTATGATAACAAATCCAACCAAAAGCAAAACAAAGATGAGAAAGTAGAGGGAAACGGCATGCACAATCAAAACACAGAGAGAGAGAGAGGGGGGGAAGCTTTCAGACAATCACATTTATTCTATATCTTAAGATACAATGTGGTAATTTGACTTTTTATTTGATTTTAACATACTGCAGACGGTACGTTTTAATACTCTCGGTCCTCTGATGGATTTTTTCCTGGACCAGGCAGGTGCAGGAAAAACCAATATTGACTTGCTGGGTACATGTTTAGGCCAGCCAGTCCAGTCAGGTAACAGCTTACATTGCACTCTTAGATCTCAGGTAGCAAGGTGAGGGACAGACTAAGGTTCTGTTTGTTTTTTTCCCCATTGTATCCATAGCAATGTGTTTAGTATTATGAGGAAAATCAGCTTGAACCATGAAAGCAAAGGAGCCCTGCAGTTCTGATATTAATTCTTCTGTAATCTTTTGTTTAAGTTCAAGTTCACTTTTATTTGTCATACGTAGGTTAGCACACGGTCAACGGTACAATGACGGTTTAACCTGTTCTGTAAGTGAGTTGTATTCCTGTTGTGCTCCGTTCTTTATACTCCTTTCCTCATAGTTATTCAAGCAACCACCTGAGAAGGTTAAACACTTTCCAACTTTCAGTTGTTGTGTTTTTTGTGTGCTTAGGCTTCCAAGTTAGTGAAAACTTTTTCACCAAGATCACCTCTGTCCCAAAAGATGAACATGGTGTAGAGCTGCTTTTGGAAAGCCTAGTCCTAGAGGTCATTATTTGTGCATTCTCAGGTGGATGGAGGCCTGTCTAGAGGAGGACCTGCCCCCCACCACAGAACTGGAGGAAGGACTGAGGAATGGCGTCTACCTCGGCAAACTTGCCAAGTTTTTTGCCCCCAAAATGGTGTCTGAAAAGAGGATCTACGACAGAGACCAGACCCGATATAAGGTACATTTCCACTCTAAACCCATTTTGCACTGACCCTTACTTGGACATCTTTTTCACAGGTCTTCCTTACATTACTAATTTGTGTGTCTAATATAGATAACCCCTCTTGTGGGGAAAGACCTCCATAGACGAGTCAGATAAGGCTTCGTTTTGGTTGTAATACAGTTTTCCTGTGGAATCCTCAACACACTTGCATGGTGTCAGACAGGAAGCTGCTGATTCCAGATCCTTTACTGACATCCTCACTTCCTGTTCATGGCCTTCCACAGGAAAGACAGAAAGGTGCTATTGCAGGGTGAGAATTATGGCCTGGTTAAAGAAGTCAGCTGCTGTGCTGTTGCAGTAAACTGAAGCAAGAAACAAGTCTTTGTTCTTTATAAACATTGCCCTTCGGCAAATTATTAACAAGCTGAATTCTTTTGAGATACAATATTACACTGGCCGAGGTCAGGCCTCCTGTGTTTTCTTAGGTCAAATGATAAAACATTGCTACTGGATCAATAATGTGTGTCATAACATCCCCCTGATTAATCTTTTGTGTGTGTGTGTAATGGTATAATTGCATACCATTTCATTACAGCATCACAGCAGTGATGGAAGTTGTAGTGTGATATTTGTAATGACAATGGGTCTTTCTCTCCTCCTGTTGTAGAGCACGGGGCTACACTTCAGACACACGGACAACACAGTGCAATGGCTCAGAGCCATGGAGTCAGTGGGGCTGCCCAAGGTGAGGCAATCTGAGAGTTCACACAGCTATCAGCCAGGCATGCCCACATGCCGACACACACTCCCTGTTTAACAAACACGCGCGTGCACACATTTACGCACACGGACCCTTCTACTTTATATGTTACTTCCAAACATGAATACACTATGAAGCAAAGGCGGCGGACAGGATTTCGATTCTCAATATGGTTTGTGTTAAAGGAATAATGTCCACTGTTACAGTCTTCCATTTGCAGATTAATGTAATTCAATTCAAAAGTTTGTTTCCCTCTGTGAGGTACTCTTCCAAGCCATAAGCCCCTTTTGCATCTCAGTGGGATTACAAGTAGGATGGATTGTGTTTTACAATAAATTGGTCAAATGTGGAACACATGGGCAATTCTAGAGGCCAGTTCACACTGCCCCAACAAACACTAACATTCCAAACATTCTACTGTTGGCTGTTGGGTTTAGAATCTTTGGAAAAATAACTGTTTTCACACAAATACATTTTCACACTGCCCCAACAAACTGCAACAAACAACTGTTTTTGGTCTTGTTTTGCTGCATTAGTTGGTCTTTGGAAATGGATGATCTTTTGCACACATTGCATATACTCCTCCTAATGTTAAGCTTATACGCATGTAATAATGACTCAAGCAAAAACTGAGAAAACTAGTGAGCGTGTCCAAGAGAAGAGAGTATTCTGAGCAGTATACACGTTGTTTTCATGGCTGTAGCTATTACGGTTGTGTACCTTTTTCTCATATCTGGCTATACTATTCATTAGGTGCCTTACTACACTTACTACACTAAAGGTGCAATCTAAAATCGAACAATAATAGGACAGAATTTTCATTTGTGAAAATCTTTACGTGAGCAGTGTGTACTTTGTTGCGTACCTGTTGGAACCACTGGAATGCATTGTTCTTTGTGTTTTCATAATTATTGTGGGGTTGTTTTCACCATACTTTCAGGTATTTCATTAGGCTACTTGTTACATAACTACTCAAGTGTGTCTATGTATATATATTTTTATTGAAGTGCGAGTTGTTTTTGTTTTTTTCAATCTCCCTTTGTGTCTTTTCTGAGACGGTCCCTTTCTGTCTCAACAGAGATTCGGCTCGGTTTTAACGGCGATCGGTAAATTGCCGACCTTATTCGGGGGAATACACATACTCTTTTGTCCTTCGCCAGTGGATCATAAATATATCATTCATTTGGATCGTTTTGGTTGCATTAAGGAGAAATCTAAGTCTAAAGTCCGACTGTCCAATATAAAAACAACCTTACTGCAGTAATAACGGTCCCCTGCCAGTGCGCTTTTGTTTCCATAGAGTTGGCAGGGAAACCTACCTTGTTGTTATGGAACCGGGGGACGCTACAGCATAGTTTGTTGGAGTTAGTTGGAAAACTATAACACACTGCTCAAACATACCACAACACCAACAAACACAGATTAAGCATGTTCAATCAGGAAAAAACTGATTCCAACAAACACAAACAAACTCCAACAGGCATATCACACCAAACCAACAGAACCCAACAACTGTTGGCTCTTAGTGTCTGTTGGTGTTTTTTGGGGCAGTGTGAACTGGTCTTAGGACTGACAGACAGCCCTGGTCCCAAGTCATTGCAAAAGCCCTCTCTTTGTCATGCATCAAGTAATTAAAGTTTCATGTCAGCATGGAAATTTGCCAAGCTAATTTACCCACTGAATTCTATTGGAAGATCAGCCGGTGGAAACCCCAATTGGTGAAGTGACCTTTTGTAACATGAGGTGTGGTATTAAAAGGGCCAGGCTTTGTCATTTCTACACTGGCTCAGGTCCAGGACATAATCAGTCATATTATAGGGTAGGACTCCATTCCACTCCTGAAATTGCACTGAGATAGGATTTCATTCATTGTAATGTGAGAAGCTGCATTTTTGGGCTTGGAAATGGGAAAATGAACCCTTTGAAATTGAGGGGTCACAGTGTCAACGATTTGTTGCATAAATGACTTGACATTACTTTTATTCATGTAGTCAATCTGCCCCGGGACTTTTGGTCACCTGGATTTGGAGACTTAGTACTGCAGCAACTATAATTGTTTTGAAATGATGGAGATACAAACTGAGCCACCCCACGTCAAAAGATGACAATGTGTACTTCGGCCTTGATGTGATGTCCAAATTATAAGTCTGTTATTAACTCCTGAGCAAAAAAAGAACCCAATCTTTCCCTCACCATTTCATTGCTTTTGCTTACTGGATTGGATGCACAGACACAATACGAATGGACACACCTTTGATAGTGCTGGGCCAACAAAGATGGTAAACATTGACATATGTAATAAAGTTGAGGGTGGGGCAGTCCTAATAGGACAGCATAACAGATAACTTAACTTAACATAACTTTCCCTGAGGAGCGTACAAGACATGGAAAAAGATGAGGTTAATATGATGCTCCCCAACGAACTCTGTCATGCCCTGCGGGACTCATTTGGGTTATCTGTTAATAAACAGCCTTTTCAGCATTGGTCATGAGCATGACGTCATTTAACCATCGGCCAGTACTTCATGTTTCTGAGGAAAACCATGAAGTTAGAAGATCATTCAGAGGTCAAGTGAGAAGGGAGGAGCACATTAGAGACGGCCAAGCCTCGCAGCCTTCTTCTAATGAAAAGTTTTTGGCCCAATTTCTTTCACTCTCTATCCTCATAAAACGCATTCTGTGCATTGTGTGACAACTTCGGTGGTTTAAAAACGTACATTTGTGTGCGTTAAGTAAATACCTGCGGGATGCTCTTTTGGAACTGTACACGTAAAACTGTACACACTGTAACACGAAGGACAGCTGAAAACGAACCACAAACATTATCTCACTGTAATCTTCCCCGCCGTGCCTGTCCACAGATTTAAATTTAAAGGCGTGTTATGATAGACGGCGTGCTCCTCTTTGGCCGCAGCAGAATAGAGTGTCAGGAGACTCTAATAAAAAGGAAGGTGATGACTGCTTGCTCTGGTTTCTATTTTCAGATATTCTATCCAGAAACGACAGATGTGTACGATCGCAAAAACATGCCCAAGGTGGTATACTGTATACACGCACTGAGGTAAGCATGAAAGACATTCGGAGGGATTACAAAAACACTTTTGTTTTCTTTTGTTTTGGTTTTTTTCCGCTTCACCACCTCCCTCCCTTCCCCTGGTCGACAGCGAGGTAACCTACATGTCTCTGAAATGTTTGTTTATATAAAAGCAGGTTACCCAGTTGCTTTTTCCTAAAGCTGCCACACCTGACTGTCAAATTTGACTAATTGTTTGCCTAATTGTACTTAGTTAAGTACTATGGTTAAAGAAGTAGCTTGAGGCCTGAGCTGAGATGTCATTTACAGTTGAAAAAATGAGATATTGGCCGCTATAAAACTTGATGTATTCAATAATCTCAACAGTATTGTTACTCTAATTCAGTAAGGCTTTTGCTTTCTGTTCATGAACATTGGCTTTTTCATGTGTGCAGCAGCAGTTTTCTTTCACTGATAGGTGACTTCCTGTCTTCTTCAGAGTCATTTCCTATCTCCAGTTATCTATAGCAGACTAGCAGGTCTAATGCACTTGATACTTGGCAGTTATATCAAGCATACAGAGCAGTGTCTTCAGGCTGCAGAACAGAGGCCAGACCTTCCACTTCTTGATGTTTTGTTTTTTTGGTACTCATTCACTCATGGCCTCTTCATGTCTATTAAGATCCAAATCTAATTCAAATGTCAAAAACTGAAATGATACCTGCTGTATAAAATACGAAACAGGAACTGGGAAGTCTCATTTGGGTTCACGTTACACTTTAAGCAGCTGTTACAGCAGGTTTAAACCTTCTGCGGAAACATGTTTAATCACGGGCTAATTAGTATTTCATAGGTTACAGCCAAAAAGTTTGCTGATTTTATTTTTTGTCCTGTATTGAAAGACAAGTTAGCTCAGTGAATAACTTTCTGACAAGGGCAATGTTTTATAGTTGTTAAAAGCTCTACTGGCCACATTATTTTCCAGCAGATGTGAACTCTGACTAATTGATGTGTAACCACTCCACACACAGCGCTTCTATAAACCTCTATTCAGCACATCTGCAGGGGTGTTCCAGTACTGAAAACCCTACGGTTAGTCTGTCAAACACATTGCCCGCAGTCTCGCCTCAAAGCCTAGACCCTTGATTTTAGTGTGGGTTTTGTGTGAATCTTTGCGATGGTTTCAAAGAAAGTAGTGTGCGAGGTGGCTGGCTTGAATTTGGCAACATCGGAGCCTTGGGTTTTTTTTAATGTGAGACCTGCTGAGTGAAGGGAGGGAGTTCTGTCTGTGTGGACCTTGCGGTAAGGCAAACAGATTGAAGGAGTGATTATGTTAGCTGCTTGGCTTGTTTTCTCTCTGTTGTGCCATTTCGGTCACGTCCTGAGAGAGTCAGTTTCCTTCCCTCCCAATGCACACACGTGCTCTTCCTTCCTGATGGGCCGGCCTGACTCCCACAGGGACCCTGGGAATACTACACCTCTCAGAGCGCTAACACACACACAAACATGGAGACCCGGGAGAGGATGCCGCGTCACGTTAAGTACAGGGGGAAAACGGAGAGCGACACGCTGTATAAAAAAAAGCTTGACCTGCTAGTTTGGTATTTTCATTGTCTATTTGCCCAGTTAGGGTTTCTCTGTGACAAAAACTGTCCACTCACTGTTCTTCATTGAAGATTGTTGTTGCTCACTGCCAATCAGTTGATTCTCTGTAAACCCTGTTGATTCCTCTTTGTCACCCTCCTCCGTTATACCTCAGCTGTCAGCTGTTGCTATCTACTGTGCTGAGTCAGTGGTCATCATTTTAAACCTTACCCTCTGTCTAAGCAGAATGTAGATAGTGATACACTCCTCAGAAAGCCCCCAGCCTCCCAAGGACAGACTGCATTTCATGTTTACACACACTCGGGCCAAAGGGCAACTAGCCAGCTAGTACAAACTCTCCATTCAGAGTTGCACCGATGCCAGTTGTACGGCCTTAAATATCTATAATTCATGACCACTTATCAGACACCTGCTGAAAGTTTTATGAAGTTTCCAGCCACCTGCTTGTTACATTCACGGCTCAGCAGATGCCTGCATGTGCACCTCCAGCCAAGTGCTTGTTTTTGTCTGAGCCGACACTGCCCCCTTGTGGGGGAAAGTGCAGCACAGCAGGGACTATAAGATGACCTAGGGAGCAATCACAATCATGAGAAAACTGATAATGTAGATGAAGTATTTAAACGTAGTGTTTTGATGTCATAATATCCATTTAGCCCCGCAGAATGCTTTTTACTCTTTTACCAGTCAAAATGATCATGTCTAGTGTGATGCTAATGTTCTGCGTCGCTTATTCCAGCTTGTACCTGTACAAACTGGGCATTGCACCACAGATCCAGGACCTGCTCGGGAAAGTGGCCTTCACAGGTAATACCGGAGGAAATTGGACACCTACTTAAATCTCTATACAATTGTATCAGTGCAACGTAAGTGTTCATAAAAACATGATCAGAGCACCTTTTTAATAAACCATTAGCATGATACCCAGTTATGAGTAGGTGGTGCACCCACATGAAAAGTAGAAGTTTTGATGTGATGAACCTTTATTTTGAAGGAAAAAGAGACAAGTCGCTGTAGGGCTTCTCTTAAGATGTCCACTTGTCTGCTTGTGAATTTGTTTTCACGGTGAGAAACCTGCCTGCTTAGGCCATCAGGATGAGTAACTACTGGTGTTGTTTGAGTGTCATTTAAAAAGATAATAGAATGTCATCATCGTCTCACTTTAAAATGTGTTCAGTTGTAGTTTTATAGAGATTTGCCAGAAGCATTTTTGGTTTAGGTGTTTAGATCAGCACAAAGTAGGAAAAAACATCCCCTTCAGCCACTCACTTAATGTACCGTGTAATACTTATGGTGAACACGCCACGAGATTAGCTTTTAAACATTTAGCTGATGTCTGTTTTCAACACTAGAGTGTTCTGGGAGTGCCTCGGAAAATAACTGTAAGCACATCACCACCATCTCAACGATAGGTTGAAACTAAGTCTGGTTGTAGTGTCCTCAGGTTGCTGTATGTAAAATGTTAAGAAAATGTTGTTGTTGTTGTTCCTGCTCATATTGCCCTACTACCATTAGGTTCCCCGCTGATGGTTTCTGTCTCTGTTTCTGTTTCTTACAGAGGAGGAGATCAGTAACATGAGGAGTGAGCTGGAGAAGTACGGCATCCAGATGCCAGCCTTCAGTAAGATAGGAGGCATCCTGGCCAATGAGCTCTCAGTGGACGAGGCTGCCTGTAAGTCCTCCGAACTATCACATTAACCAGAGATATGCACCACAGCCGGGAGTTCTGACAACGCCTCCGATTAGCCAAGAAGCAATGATATAGCAACATTATTTTAGCGATGAAATAGTCTTTGCAGACGGTGGAGAGACATGTCAACTTTATTTGTATAGCCCTTAATCACATTACAGTCTCAAAGAGCTGTACAAGCTCTTTGATGAATGGGCAATTTATAATCAAGTTACAAATTAAATGGTAACAAATGTACAATTGGACTAATAGGGCAATAGTAAAAGACTAAGGAAGTGAGATTCTCTGGCCGGGCCGACATCACAACAGTCTCCGGTGCGTCAGCGCAGCCAAGCCAGTACAGTCCCACTCATCACCCCCATTATTGTCTTGACAGCCGCGGCACACAGGTACACCTCCCTGGGGAGGAAGAGAAGGAAACCCGCTCGTAGGCACAATAGAGACATTTGTTCGTCCAAGCACAGAAGGAGACATGGTGCACGGCGTTAGACACGAGAGGAAACAATGTAAACAGTAAGGGCTATAAGAGGATGAATGCAGAGGTG